>OY770114.1:570213-577713 GCA_963669365.1 Verbascum thapsus | reverse complement strand
TTTTGTTTTGAGAGGGAACATAATTTACTGTAGCAGTCAAATCATGACAGTTTTTGTCTGATGATTAAATAATAATTAAAAATTATATTATAAAATTAAGATTATAATTATTATATAAATAAATATTTATGTATTTATTATACTATTTAATATAAATAAATTATTAAATATTTACATAAAAAATTTAAGTTAAAATTTATTATTAAACATAAATAACTTTATTCAAAATATATTATTAAATAAGACACAATTATTAAAAAAAATTAAATAAAATCACTTAAAAAATACCAAAGCAATAATTGACTAAGTTTATGTTTGATTTTGTTTTGATTGATTATATTGGTGTGATATTTTCTATGAAACTATTTTTAATACACATGCATTTTTTATGACATAATATTTATTTTATTTTTAAAGCGAACATGTTAATTTACAATAAATCATATAAACTTTTATTTGTTAATAAATAATTAATTATTAAAATAATAATAGTTATTTACATCAATATACATTTATGTGTAATAATACTAGTTGTAAAAATAAATTATAGGATGATATACATTAAATATATGTTATTATACTATTTATGTATATATAAATACATTAACTGTATAATTTGTATATTATAAATACATCACTGTAAAAATATATATAATATCTAAGAGAGGAATCATTAGCTTGTAGAACAATAGAAAAAGAAATCAAAATATACTAAAATTATATAGATATGTATGGATCACATTTAGAGAGAGAGTGTATGTGTCAGTGAAGTGACTGCAGTCATTGACTGCAGTAGGTTAATTGGCCAAACAATTTTTTTGGCCAATAATTTTAAAAAAATTTGGGCAAAAAATTGTTGAAGCCAAACATAATCTCTTCAGATTTTTTGGCCAAAATGACTCCAAAACGTATCCAAACATTGCCTCTATCTTTCATATATATATATATATATATACATATTATATATATTATTATTTCTATCTTTCATATATATATATACACATTATATATTTATTCGAATAAAACACAAATACACATATTTTGTGCTTTGCCCACTATTCTAAAACTTTTTGCAAATTGTTTGCCAACCTTTAATTTTTGTTGCGGACCACCATTTATTGTAATATTTCGCTGAAAGGAATGTTTTGCAATAAAATACAAAAAAAAAAAAGGGGGGGGCAAATAAAGGGCAAATATTTACAGTTCACCTCCCCAAACTATTTGTTAATACACAATTTGGTCCCACAAACTATGTGAATATACAATCAAACTCCATCATCTATCATTGCTGTGATAAAATTGCTGCAAAATAGTGAAGATGATGGATGAGGAAGATGGTCATCGGAGAGAGGAGGTGCCGCCGCAGTGATGGCGGCCGGTGGTTGCATGTTAAAGTTAATAAGTGAAATGTAAATAAATATTTGTATATAATGTGTTTGAATCAGTTTGATTAATGTTTAGATATTATATAGAATACAAGCATGTAGGGGTGTTCAAAAATACCCGAACCGACCGAACCGAACCGAAAACCGAACCGAAAATTTCGATTCGGTTTTCGGTTATTAATTTTCCAAAATTTCGGTTTTCGGTTCGGTTTCGGTGTATGGTGTCGGTTAACCGAACCGAACCGAAAACCGAATTTTTTTTTAATTTTATTAAATTAAATATATTATATTATTAATAATTGATAAAAAACAAACAAACATTAATTATAGTCTAGTTGGTTAAGTAACTTACCATTCAGCTAAGGGACCTGGGTTCGAGTCCAATGGGATGCAATTGTTTTTTTTTGTTTTTATAACCCAAAAAATAAAAAATAATAATAAAAAAATAAAAAATAATAATAAAAAAATAAAAATAAAAAAATAAAAATTCGGTTTTTTCGGTTTTTAACCGAACCGAACCGGTTCGGTTTTTTTAAAAACCGAACCGAATTATTTCGGTTCGGTTTTCGGTTCGTAAAATTACTAACCGAAATTTCGGTTCGGTTTTGGACCGAACCGGGCCGAGTTGCACCCCTACAAGCATGCATGCTAAATTATGGGTTTACTATTTTGTTTTATGATCTAATCTCCAATTACACCAATTGTACTCTATTTATTTTTTTCTTCCTTGGTTTATTCACGAATAAATGTATTGGTGCCATCATCGATCTATCTCTATATAAGGACCATCACCTTTCAGTATGTGGGCTTGGGTGAGCCAGACAAACCCAACGTCCTATCAACCTAGAGACTTCATGCACAATCGTGTCGAATTTGTTATGGCACGAGTCTACTCAAAGAGGAGTTTATGCAATTTATGGGACCAATTAAATAATTTTGCCAAATTTCAAACAACCATACATTATCAATCCAATCACCAAAGAGGAGAATTACGATACAAATATGTTTCTTTGTTCACATAAGGAAAGAGAGACTCGTGAGTTATCAGAAGCCGTAAAGATAGAGAGATTGATTGGCCAAAAATTTGAGAAATAGACATACCAAATATTAAAGGTGTGGGGGAATTATCTCTATCTTTCATTTATATACACACACATATTATTTATATATTTATTTGAGTAAAACACAAATACACATATTCTGTGCTTTGCCCACTATTAATGTTATTGTGTAATGAATAATAATTCTTATATATTATGTGTTGATTAATGCTTACAATATAGAATACAAGCATGCATGCTAAATTATGGGTCTACTATTTTTGTTTTATGATCTAATCTCCAATTAACATGATCATGACTAGAAGAAATATAGTCAAGTTACTTAAATAATTAAATATGATTGATCGTCTTACATGTGTGCTGTATTATTTAGTATAGGATTTTTTTAGACATGCATATACCATAACCTTTTCTAATTGAGCCAAGCTTTGAATGATTGACATCGGTTATCAACAAAGTATCAGTTTCAGTAACATAAAAGTCAATTGACATGACAACTATATAAGTAATTCTATGATGAAATCTATGCAATAGTGAATTGCGTGTAACAATTTTATCTCATTTTTGACCACTTAAGGTATAATTTGATGGTATTAATTTTTATTATTCAGCTCATATTATATCAAATGTAAAAGTAAAACACAAACCGATTTTATTGTGCCTAGTTAATGTAAAATTATACCACTTTTACTCTATTTCTCTTTTTTGCTTCTTTGTTTATTCACGGATTGATCTGGTCAAATATTGGTTGATTGATGTTTTTAAAACTGTACTCGTATCACAAGCTGCCTACGTATCTCGTATCGGATCAAGTCTGACGTAGTTCTAATAATTAAAGTATCAATTCGTATAGAAACAGCTCATAAGTACAGAATAACATCCGTCTCTAGAATGAGCATTTATTGTTGTATTTATAGTTGGCTTTTCCACTATTCATGAAGTGACATGTGGGCCTGTAATGGGCTGCCATTTATCATTAACCCGTTGGCCCAAATCAGTTTAATTATATAATAAAACCGGGTCGGTCGGGTCTGGTGAAACTCTTTACCCGTATCCATGGCCCAAAGGCCCATTGAACCATATTGGCCTGATTATGAATAATTCTTTCACTTCGTATTCAATGTCTTCGTATCGTATAGGTTCATACGTCTCATATTACTGTTTTAATCATACTCAAATACCTCGTATGTCAATCACTTCGTATACGGAAATACCCCATATCACGTATAAATGTATTGACCATCATCTATCTCTATATAAGGACCATCAATACATCATATCCATTAGACCAAGAACAATGCATCAAGTCATACTACCAAATGCAATCCTTTTCTTTCTCACTTTTCACATCTTCACCCTAGTTGCAACTCATGGACTCCATCCACTAGACCCCTTATCTTTATTTGAGCTCAATCAAGTTCAAACCCTAGTAAAAGCTTCATATCAAGATGTCACCTTTCAGTACGTGGGTTTGGATGAGCCAAACAAATCCAAGGTCCTCTCATGGCTATCACAAAATCAACCTAAAGACTTCATGCACAACCGTGTAGCATTTGTTATGGCACGAGTCGACTCAAAGAGCCATGAAATCATGGTTGATTTGTCGAAAAACTCAATATTATCGGATAAAGTATACCAAGGAAATGGCTACCCCATGCTCAACTCCGAGGAACAAACCGTGGCTAGTGAGTTGCCACTCAAATATGCACCATTCATAGCCTCCATTACAAAAAGAGGGCTTAACCTAAGTGAAGTGGTGTGTGAAGCCTTTACAATTGGATGGTATGGAGAGAAAAACACTAAAAGGGTAGTCACAGTTATGTGCTACTATATTGATGGCACAATCAACTTCTACATGAGGCCTATCGAGGGTGTCATGGCCACCGTTGATCTTGATGAGATGAAGATCGTGAATTATCATGACCGTTTGATGGTACCAGTGCCAAGTGGCCATGGCACGGACTATAGGGAGTCTAAGCAAGACAAACTTTTCGATAATCGTATCAAGGGTATGACGATATCACAACCAGATGGACCAAGTTTTTCCATAATTGGAAACAATGTGAGGTAATAATTTTTTTTTTCATTTTTGGACCCTATATTTACGTTTGTTCACATCTGATGTAAACAAGAATTTTTGTAGTACTATCGTTTATGACGACTAAATTTTGGTTAATTTGTTCCTAGGTGGGCTAATTGGGAGTTTCATCTATCTTATGACATGAGGGTTGGTCCAATAATTTCATTAGCATCTATATATGATCATGACATGAATAAATACCGGAGTGTAATGTACAAAGGATATATATCTGAACTCTTTGTACCATATCAAGACCTATCTGAGGAGTGGTACTATAGAACTTTCCTTGATGCTGGTGAATTTGGATTTGGCCTTTGTGCAATGCCACTTCAACCATCCACCGATTGCCCTCAAAACGCTGCGTTTTTTGATGGTTATTACACTACACGAGACGGAAAACCCGCAAAAATTTCGAATGTTTTTTGCGTATTTGAACGTTATGCCGGGGATATAATGTGGCGCCATAGTGAGGCGATGATACCGGGTGACACAGCGGTGAGTTGAGTTCTCGTATTTTTTTTTCTATTTGGAAAAATTACACATAGATCCCCTTATTTATTGTGTATTTATAAAAATTACCAACACCCCTCGAGCGGTCTTTTTATAAAGTTTATATGAGGTGAAATTGAAAAAAATTTAAATTACAAAAGTGTAATTGTAAGACATGCCTTAATATCAAGGTAATGAGATGCTTTTGGTAATTATAAAATATGTGAGGGGTCTTCTTTATGTAATTTTTTCTTTTTCTAATTTTCATTTCATTTTTTTAATTTTTTATTTATTTATTATAAACATATAAAAACTTGGAGTGTAATAAGTATTTAATTATTATTTGGCAGGAGGTGAGACCAGACGTAAGCCTTGTTGTGAGAATGGTATCCACTGTGGCCAATTATGACTACATAATTGATTGGGAATTTAAGCAAGCTGGCACTATTAAAGTCACAGTAAGTTATCATACTCTAACAAAATATACTACAATTTAGTAAATTCAAATATAAATAATTATGTATTTAATATTTATGATGATATATTTAGTAACATTACATATATACGAATAGATTACTTCGTATAATGAAAGTTATACAAACTCTTTTAAATTGCTACATAACATTTTAAAACTACGAATTGAGACTCATAATATTTATTTATACGAAAGAGTAATTTCTTGAATGTGATCATAGATCTCGTTGTATTGCCACACAGGCTAGTTTGTCGGGAATGCTTGCAGTGAAGGGGTCGGTGTACACACATACGGACCAAATAGAAGAGGAAGTATACGGTACATTAGTGGCCAAGAACGTAATTGGAGTTAGACACGATCATTTCCTTACTTTCCATCTTGACCTAGATGTAGACGGTGATGCCAATTCTTTTATCAAAAATCAATTGCAAACGGTTCGTATGACTGATAAAAGTTCACCAAGGAAGAGTTATTGGAAAGTCGTTAGTGAAGTGGCTAGGACCGAGTCAGATGCCAAGATCCGACTTGGCTCAGGGTCGACTGAGATCATAGTTGTGAACCCTAATAAAAAGACCAAGATGGGGAACGACATTGGGTACCATTTGATCCCGGGGTCTATTATTGGACCCCTTTTGTGGGAAGATGATCATGAGCAAATTCGTGGCGCGTTTAGTAACTATAATGTGTGGGTTACACCATATAATAAGTCTGAGAAGTATGCGGGAGGGCTTTATGTTGACCAGGCTCGCGGAGATGATAATTTAGCTAAATGGACCCTCAGGTATTACTTGACTAGATTATTATTATTATTATGTGATATGTATATAGTCAGCGATCAATCACAAAACACATATTATAAATTGACAAAATTAATGTTAACCACATCTGGTCCCTACAAGGGAAAAATCTAAAGCTCGTATGAGCCTCATACGTGGAGTGTCGAAAATCACTCTCAATAATTATCTTCTAGTGTATGCTATTAGAATTTTTTTACATTCATCTAAGATAATTAATATGAAATATATTGTTGATGCAGGAATAGGGAAATTGAGAATAAAGACATTGTGTTATGGTACACATTAGGGTTTCATCATGTGCCTCTACAAGAAAATTATCCAATCATGCCTACAATTAGTGGTGGATTTGAGCTTAGTCCAGCCAATTTCTTTGAGCGTAATCCTGTGCTCCAACTGAAAACACCCAAACCAGTTCAATGGGTTAATTGTTCTACTCCATAATTAAGTTTGTGTAACAATTATTATCAATAAAATGTTCTACTTTCCTTATTTTGAAATGATTTATAATATTAAATGTTGAAAAATTCATTCGAAAAAAAAAATAAACATCAAGTGGAAAAGACTTTTAAGGCACGTGATTATAATTACAATAGTTTTGAATTTATATATAATAACCGAATAAATCTCTGAAATTTTAAAGTATGTGGATGCAACTAACTAATAGTGTTTGTTGAAGTTTTTTAATGCAATAAAATCCAATTACATTTTTTCTTCCATAAGTTTTTTTATTGATAAAAAGCAATTAATTTCATGAAAAACACTATTGAATATTTACACCTTTCAGAGTAATAATGTAAGTGGGTCTGTTATTGGATTTGTAATATTCAGAGCTAAGCCCAATAAATATTTTATATCCAGGCCAAAATTAACTATTTTAAAGGCCTAGGCCCTATAATTTGAGCCTATTACTGGACTGCATTGTACCCGTAAGAAAATCCAAAGAAAGCCCAGAACCCATAAAGTCTAGTTGTTGATGTAGCCATTTAACGAGAACAACAACTGCACAAATGCGACTCTTGGTTCCACTAACACGTTTCTTTTTCAATTCTTTTCGTTCATCAATATCTCACACATTCTAAAACCATAGCTGGTTCAAAGAACTTCAAACCCACAGTTGCTAACATCATTTGCAAGGTACAATCTTTTCTTAATCAATTCTATTTCAATTTTCCTTTCTTCTTTCATGTGCTGTTATAATTAGTTCTTAGTGATT
>OY770114.1:400213-565213 GCA_963669365.1 Verbascum thapsus | reverse complement strand
TGGTCAATTGTATAAGAAGAAATAGTGACGATTTTTTTTATAATTTATAATTATTTCTCCATAATCAATCATGTTTTCATACACTCCTTATCGAGTCAATGATTTTACTGCATATTCTGGGTTAGAAGTCGAGTTTAATAATTATACTGTATATTCTTATTCTGTATCTATCTTTTTTTTTTTTTTTTTTTTACACAAATATGTGCGAAACTAAACATAATAAGCATATTTTTGTAAGAAATGTTAATACTGGACTTTGGCCCAATATAAATTTTCCCTAAATTTACAGGTATTTTATGATTTTTGTTTCTAAAACTGGGTGGGTTTGTTATTGGGCTAATGCATTATTGTATCTTTTGGATTTGATGGACTTGAGAAGATCATATTTGGGTTTGAAATAAAGTTGGGCCAAAATTCGTATATGAGAAAACTAGTTAAAGATAGACTTAAGGGGCGTTTCGCTAAATTTATTTTAAAGAGTACATAAAATTAGTATCCATCTTATGACCACATTAAATTTTTTTGAATTTTTTGATTTATTTTTAAGAAGTTATAGTTATTTTTCGATCTTATTACTTACTGTTATAGCGGAATTAATCTTCTATTTCACAATAGTGTACCAAAATGGTGTCATATCATTGTGGAGTTGACAAGCGTCCATCTAAAAATAAAATATAAATAATAATTCATATAGTTGTTGACGCAACGAAATTAAATGAATATTTTATCAGTAGTTGAATGAAATTGGGACCATACAACGAAATTCCAATAAAATGAACATGACTTATGAGTATCACATGGAAAACACATTGAAAAAACCAAATCATGTCAAATAACAAATATTTGATCTTTCACATTCCTACAGATTTGCTTTGTTTTAAATTAAATTTGAGTTATTAAATACACACCATAGTTAAAAGATTTCTTATGCAATTTATGGGAATAATTAAAAAAAATTTGTCAAAATTCAAACAACCATACGTTATCAGAGGATATTTTGTTCGTTGTTCACTTAAGGCAAGAGAGACTCGTGAGTTATCAGAAGCTGTAAAGATGATATAGAGATTGATGGACCGAAATTGAGAAATAGACATACCAACCTTAAAGGTGTGGGGAATTTCTGGCTATGTTTGGTTTTATTTTGGTTGGATTTTTTGGTGAGAAATTTTTTGAAACACGTGCATTGTTGGTGAGATAGTGTTTGGTTTTAATTTGAGAATTGTTTTTTGAATGAACTTTTTGGTGAGATAGTGTTTGGTTTTGTTTTGAGAGGGAACATAATTTACTGTAGCAGTCAAATCATGACAGTTTTTGTCTGATGATTAAATAATAATTAAAAATTATATTATAAAATTAAGATTATAATTATTATATAAATAAATATTTATGTATTTATTATACTATTTAATATAAATAAATTATTAAATATTTACATAAAAAATTTAAGTTAAAATTTATTATTAAACATAAATAACTTTATTCAAAATATATTATTAAATAAGACACAATTATTAAAAAAAATTAAATAAAATCACTTAAAAAATACCAAAGCAATAATTGACTAAGTTTATGTTTGATTTTGTTTTGATTGATTATATTGGTGTGATATTTTCTATGAAACTATTTTTAATACACATGCATTTTTTATGACATAATATTTATTTTATTTTTAAAGCGAACATGTTAATTTACAATAAATCATATAAACTTTTATTTGTTAATAAATAATTAATTATTAAAATAATAATAGTTATTTACATCAATATACATTTATGTGTAATAATACTAGTTGTAAAAATAAATTATAGGATGATATACATTAAATATATGTTATTATACTATTTATGTATATATAAATACATTAACTGTATAATTTGTATATTATAAATACATCACTGTAAAAATATATATAATATCTAAGAGAGGAATCATTAGCTTGTAGAACAATAGAAAAAGAAATCAAAATATACTAAAATTATATAGATATGTATGGATCACATTTAGAGAGAGAGTGTATGTGTCAGTGAAGTGACTGCAGTCATTGACTGCAGTAGGTTAATTGGCCAAACAATTTTTTTGGCCAATAATTTTAAAAAAATTTGGGCAAAAAATTGTTGAAGCCAAACATAATCTCTTCAGATTTTTTGGCCAAAATGACTCCAAAACGTATCCAAACATTGCCTCTATCTTTCATATATATATATATATATATATATATATACATATTATATATATTATTATTTCTATCTTTCATATATATATATACACATTATATATTTATTCGAATAAAACACAAATACACATATTTTGTGCTTTGCCCACTATTCTAAAACTTTTTGCAAATTGTTTGCCAACCTTTAATTTTTGTTGCGAACCACCATTTATTGTAATATTTCGCTGAAAGGAATGTTTTGCAATAAAATACAAAAAAAAAAAAAAAGGGGGGCAAATAAAGGGCAAATATTTACAGTTCACCTCCCCAAACTATTTGTTAATACACAATTTGGTCCCACAAACTATGTGAATATACAATCAAACTCCATCATCTATCATTGCTGTGATAAAATTGCTGCAAAATAGTGAAGATGATGGATGAGGAAGATGGTCATCGGAGAGAGGAGGTGCCGCCGCAGTGATGGCGGCCGGTGGTTGCATGTTAAAGTTAATAAGTGAAATGTAAATAAATATTTGTATATAATGTGTTTGAATCAGTTTGATTAATGTTTAGATATTATATAGAATACAAGCATGTAGGGGTGTTCAAAAATACCCGAACCGACCGAACCGAACCGAAAACCGAACCGAAAATTTCGGTTCGGTTTTCGGTTATTAATTTTCCAAAATTTCGGTTTTCGGTTCGGTTTCGGTGTATGGTGTCGGTTAACCGAACCGAACCGAAAACCGAATTTTTTTTTAATTTTATTAAATTAAATATATTATATTATTAATAATTGATAAAAAACAAACAAACATTAATTATAGTCTAGTTGGTTAAGTAACTTACCATTCAGCTAAGGGACTTGGGTTCGAGTCCAATGGGATGCAATTGTTTTTTTTTGTTTTTATAACCCAAAAAATAAAAAATAATAATAATAAAATAAAAAATAATAATAAAAAAATAAAAATAAAAAAATAAAAATTCGGTTTTTTCGGTTTTTAACCGAACCGAACCGGTTCGGTTTTTTTAAAAACCGAACCGAATTATTTCGGTTCGGTTTTCGGTTCGTAAAATTACCGAACCGAAATTTCGGTTAACCGAAATTTCGGTTCGGTTTTGGACCGAACCGGGCCGAGTTGCACCCCTACAAGCATGCATGCTAAATTATGGGTTTACTATTTTGTTTTATGATCTAATCTCCAATTACACCAATTGTACTCTATTTATTTTTTTCTTCCTTGGTTTATTCACGAATAAATGTATTGGTGCCATCATCGATCTATCTCTATATAAGGACCATCACCTTTCAGTATGTGGGCTTGGGTGAGCCAGACAAACCCAACGTCCTATCAACCTAGAGACTTCATGCACAATCGTGTCGAATTTGTTATGGCACGAGTCTACTCAAAGAGGAGTTTATGCAATTTATGGGACCAATTAAATAATTTTGCCAAATTTCAAACAACCATACATTATCAATCCAATCACCAAAGAGGAGAATTACGATACAAATATGTTTCTTTGTTCACATAAGGAAAGAGAGACTCGTGAGTTATCAGAAGCCGTAAAGATAGAGAGATTGATTGGCCAAAAATTTGAGAAATAGACATACCAAATATTAAAGGTGTGGGGGAATTATCTCTATCTTTCATTTATATACACACACATATTATTTATATATTTATTTGAGTAAAACACAAATACACATATTCTGTGCTTTGCCCACTATTAATGTTATTGTGTAATGAATAATAATTCTTATATATTATGTGTTGATTAATGCTTACAATATAGAATACAAGCATGCATGCTAAATTATGGGTCTACTATTTTTGTTTTATGATCTAATCTCCAATTAACATGATCATGACTAGAAGAAATATAGTCAAGTTACTTAAATAATTAAATATGATTGATCGTCTTACATGTGTGCTGTATTATTTAGTATAGGATTTTTTTAGACATGCATATACCATAACCTTTTCTAATTGAGCCAAGCTTTGAATGATTGACATCGGTTATCAACAAAGTATCAGTTTCAGTAACATAAAAGTCAATTGACATGACAACTATATAAGTAATTCTATGATGAAATCTATGCAATAGTGAATTGCGTGTAACAATTTTATCTCATTTTTGACCACTTAAGGTATAATTTGATGGTATTAATTTTTATTATTCAGCTCATATTATATCAAATGTAAAAGTAAAACACAAACCGATTTTATTGTGCCTAGTTAATGTAAAATTATACCACTTTTACTCTATTTCTCTTTTTTGCTTCTTTGTTTATTCACGGATTGATCTGGTCAAATATTGGTTGATTGATGTTTTTAAAACTGTACTCGTATCACAAGCTGCCTACGTATCTCGTATCGGATCAAGTCTGACGTAGTTCTAATAATTAAAGTATCAATTCGTATAGAAACAGCTCATAAGTACAGAATAACATCCGTCTCTAGAATGAGCATTTATTGTTGTATTTATAGTTGGCTTTTCCACTATTCATGAAGTGACATGTGGGCCTGTAATGGGCTGCCATTTATCATTAACCCGTTGGCCCAAATCAGTTTAATTATATAATAAAACCGGGTCGGTCGGGTCTGGTGAAACTCTTTACCCGTATCCATGGCCCAAAGGCCCATTGAACCATATTGGCCTGATTATGAATAATTCTTTCACTTCGTATTCAATGTCTTCGTATCGTATAGGTTCATACGTCTCATATTACTGTTTTAATCATACTCAAATACCTCGTATGTCAATCACTTCGTATACGGAAATACCCCATATCACGTATAAATGTATTGACCATCATCTATCTCTATATAAGGACCATCAATACATCATATCCATTAGACCAAGAACAATGCATCAAGTCATACTACCAAATGCAATCCTTTTCTTTCTCACTTTTCACATCTTCACCCTAGTTGCAACTCATGGACTCCATCCACTAGACCCCTTATCTTTATTTGAGCTCAATCAAGTTCAAACCCTAGTAAAAGCTTCATATCAAGATGTCACCTTTCAGTACGTGGGTTTGGATGAGCCAAACAAATCCAAGGTCCTCTCATGGCTATCACAAAATCAACCTAAAGACTTCATGCACAACCGTGTAGCATTTGTTATGGCACGAGTCGACTCAAAGAGCCATGAAATCATGGTTGATTTGTCGAAAAACTCAATATTATCGGATAAAGTATACCAAGGAAATGGCTACCCCATGCTCAACTCCGAGGAACAAACCGTGGCTAGTGAGTTGCCACTCAAATATGCACCATTCATAGCCTCCATTACAAAAAGAGGGCTTAACCTAAGTGAAGTGGTGTGTGAAGCCTTTACAATTGGATGGTATGGAGAGAAAAACACTAAAAGGGTAGTCACAGTTATGTGCTACTATATTGATGGCACAATCAACTTCTACATGAGGCCTATCGAGGGTGTCATGGCCACCGTTGATCTTGATGAGATGAAGATCGTGAATTATCATGACCGTTTGATGGTACCAGTGCCAAGTGGCCATGGCACGGACTATAGGGAGTCTAAGCAAGACAAACTTTTCGATAATCGTATCAAGGGTATGACGATATCACAACCAGATGGACCAAGTTTTTCCATAATTGGAAACAATGTGAGGTAATAATTTTTTTTTTCATTTTTGGACCCTATATTTACGTTTGTTCACATCTGATGTAAACAAGAATTTTTGTAGTACTATCGTTTATGACGACTAAATTTTGGTTAATTTGTTCCTAGGTGGGCTAATTGGGAGTTTCATCTATCTTATGACATGAGGGTTGGTCCAATAATTTCATTAGCATCTATATATGATCATGACATGAATAAATACCGGAGTGTAATGTACAAAGGATATATATCTGAACTCTTTGTACCATATCAAGACCTATCTGAGGAGTGGTACTATAGAACTTTCCTTGATGCTGGTGAATTTGGATTTGGCCTTTGTGCAATGCCACTTCAACCATCCACCGATTGCCCTCAAAACGCTGCGTTTTTGGATGGTTATTACACTACACGAGACGGAAAACCCGCAAAAATTTCGAATGTTTTTTGCGTATTTGAACGTTATGCCGGGGATATAATGTGGCGCCATAGTGAGGCGATGATACCGGGTGACACAGCGGTGAGTTGAGTTCTCGTATTTTTTTTTCTATTTGGAAAAATTACACATAGATCCCCTTATTTATTGTGTATTTATAAAAATTACCAACACCCCTCGAGCGGTCTTTTTATAAAGTTTATATGAGGTGAAATTGAAAAAAATTTAAATTACAAAAGTGTAATTGTAAGACATGCCTTAATATCAAGGTAATGAGATGCTTTTGGTAATTATAAAATATGTGAGGGGTCTTCTTTATGTAATTTTTTCTTTTTCTAATTTTCATTTCATTTTTTTAATTTTTTATTTATTTATTATAAACATATAAAAACTTGGAGTGTAATAAGTATTTAATTATTATTTGGCAGGAGGTGAGACCAGACGTAAGCCTTGTTGTGAGAATGGTATCCACTGTGGCCAATTATGACTACATAATTGATTGGGAATTTAAGCAAGCTGGCACTATTAAAGTCACAGTAAGTTATCATACTCTAACAAAATATACTACAATTTAGTAAATTCAAATATAAATAATTATATATTTAATATTTATGATGATATATTTAGTAACATTACATATATACGAATAGATTACTTCGTATAATGAAAGTTATACAAACTCCTTTAAATTGCTACATAACATTTTAAAACTACGAATTGAGACTCATAATATTTATATATACGAAAGAGTAATTTCTTGAATGTGATCATAGATCTCGTTGTATTGCCACACAGGCTAGTTTGTCGGGAATGCTTGCAGTGAAGGGGTCGGTGTACACACATACGGACCAAATAGAAGAGGAAGTATACGGTACATTAGTGGCCAAGAACGTAATTGGAGTTAGACACGATCATTTCCTTACTTTCCATCTTGACCTAGATGTAGACGGTGATGCCAATTCTTTCATCAAAAATCAATTGCAAACGGTTCGTATGACTGATAAAAGTTCACCAAGGAAGAGTTATTGGAAAGTCGTTAGTGAAGTGGCTAGGACCGAGTCAGATGCCAAGATCCGACTTGGCTCAGGGTCGACTGAGATCATAGTTGTGAACCCTAATAAAAAGACCAAGATGGGGAACGACATTGGGTACCATTTGATCCCGGGGTCTATTATTGGACCCCTTTTGTGGGAAGATGATCATGAGCAAATTCGTGGCGCGTTTAGTAACTATAATGTGTGGGTTACACCATATAATAAGTCTGAGAAGTATGCGGGAGGGCTTTATGTTGACCAGGCTCGCGGAGATGATAATTTAGCTAAATGGACCCTCAGGTATTACTTGACTAGATTATTATTATTATTATGTGATATGTATATAGTCAGCGATCAATCACAAAACACATATTATAAATTGACAAAATTAATGTTAACCACATCTGGTCCCTACAAGGGAAAAATCTAAAGCTCGTATGAGCCTCATACGTGGAGTGTCGAAAATCACTCTCAATAATTATCTTCTAGTGTATGCTATTAGAATTTTTTTACATTCATCTAAGATAATTAATATGAAATATATTGTTGATGCAGGAATAGGGAAATTGAGAATAAAGACATTGTGTTATGGTACACATTAGGGTTTCATCATGTGCCTCTACAAGAAAATTATCCAATCATGCCTACAATTAGTGGTGGATTTGAGCTTAGTCCAGCCAATTTCTTTGAGCGTAATCCTGTGCTCCAACTGAAAACACCCAAACCAGTTCAATGGGTTAATTGTTCTACTCCATAATTAAGTTTGTGTAACAATTATTATCAATAAAATGTTCTACTTTCCTTATTTTGAAATGATTTATAATATTAAATGTTGAAAAATTCATTCGAAAAAAAAAATAAACATCAAGTGGAAAAGACTTTTAAGGCACGTGATTATAATTACGATAGTTTTGAATTTATATATAATAACTCGAATAAATCTCTGAAATTTTAAAGTATGTGGATGCAACTAACTAATATTGTTTGTTGAAGTTTTTTAATGCAATAAAATCCAATTACATTTTTTCTTCCATAAGTTTTTTTATTGATAAAAAGCAAATAATTTCATGAAAAACACTATTGAATATTTACACCTTTCAGAGTAATAATATAAGTGGGTCTATTATTGGATTTGTAATATTCAGAGCTAAGCCCAATAAACTTTTCTATACCCAGGCCCAAATATTAATTTATTTTAAAGGACTAGGCCCAATTATTGTGAGTCCGTTACCGGATTGCATTTTATCCGTAAGAAAATCCAAAGAAAGCCCAGAACCCATAAAGGTCTAGTTGATGTAGTAATAAGGTGATGTAGCCATTTAACGAGAACAACAACTGCACAAACGCGACTTTTGGTTCCTCAAACGCGCGTTTCTTTTTCAATTCTTTCGTTCATCAACATCTCACACATTCTAAAACCCTAGCTGGTTCAAACCCACAGTTGCTAACATCCTTTGCAAGGTACAATCTTTTCTTAATCAATTCTATTTCACTTTTCTTTTTCCTTTTCTTTTTCATGTGTTGTTATGATTAGTTCGTAGTGATTCTATTGCTTGTTCATGGATTATTGTATTTTCAAATTTGGTAATTTGATAGTTTGTGATTTCTATGATGGTATTTTAAGCAGAAATGGAATTAGTTTAATGCATTGAAGGTGTTCGATCTTTTTCCTGCCCCTTAGTAGGTTGTAAATTAGTGAACTCGACCCGAACAAGCTCTTGTTCAAGAATCACTATCGAGCTTCAAAATTTCGCTTGGTTTGATTGTCAATAAGTTGAGCTCAACCAAGCTTTAATCGTGCCGAACACAAACTTGAGCTCATGTAGCTTGATTTTTTGGCTCATAGTTAATTTTTTTACTAATCGAGCAAATCTCAAACTTATCGAACACAAAAATTATTCAAGCTTGATTTGATATATAAGCGAACCGAGCTGAAACAAGCTTTCAGCGACACAGTCGAGTTTGAGTCGCTTGGTTTGTCTTTCAACCCTACCACTTAGACAGAACTCTATGAACAGTTATCATCCGATTTTAAACTTGTACCAAACATGGTGATTTTGGATAATGGACTCAATGTGGAAATACTAATGCATACCTTTCTTTCCCAATTTCTTGAAGAATAAATAATCTTCACTATATTGTCGTGTTCCTCGTGTAGATGCCTTTAGTTTCTAGTTTGATTTGGTATATAACTAACCTACTTATATTGCACAGACGCCCCCTATGAGTACCAATCCAGACAATGAATTGCAGAATGCTTCTTCAAGCACACAAGATGAAGTAAAGCCTCCAATTGAGCCTATCCGCTTACCTACCTTAGAGGAAATTCGAGGCCAGGATATTTGGAACAATTGTGCTGTTCGCAGTGTCGTCAGTGGAGTGATGGGTATTTTCTGCAATCCAATTCCATTTTTTCAAAAAATAATAATTATGGCTCTGTTAATTATGTTTTTGAGTGAAGTTTCAATTTTTTTGGGAGAATGTTTATTTTGGTTATTTTTTGTGAAAATAGTGTATATTGGTTGTGTTTGTATATATTTTCAGAAAATTGTTGGAAGTAGTTAAATATGTTAAATCAAATGCGATTTGTTGATGTATGATGTGTAAAATTGTTGAGTTAATGAGAGAGAAAAAAATGAATAATTGGATCGGTAATTATTAATGAGAGATAGTGTGCGTGATAAATGTATTGATTGAAAGACAGTTCGGGTTGTAAACAGTTTGAAATAAAATAAAAAAATTATAAACACATGGCCTATATTTTCATTGGTTTGGATCTCTAAATTTCATTTTACTAGTGTGCAGGAGGTGGATTGGGGTTGTTCATGGGATTGTTTCTCGGGGCACTGGATAACCCGCTAATGCAAGAGGAAATGACTGGAAGACAACAATTAATTTTCCAAGCCAAGCAAATGGGGCGGAGGAGTTGGGGTTCCTGCAAAACCTTTGCTGTTATGGGTTTCGTTTTCTCTGCTGCTGAGTGCGTTGTTGAGAAGGTACAAGTGATTCTATACTTGGAAACGTAAAAATAGTTGTTACTATTATAGAAAAATCAAGTGGAAATATAAGATTAAATTTGGGTAATTTTTTTGAAGGTTCGAGCTAAGCACGACATTACAAATACAGTCGTTGCTGGATGTGCGACTGGAGGTTCAATGTCTGCTAGAGGTAATTCTTGGTGTTTATTTCAACGTTTGGTAAAGTGGGATAATTCCAATTTTCGGTCCCTAGTTATACATCTTTCCAATTTGAGTACTCTAATAACACCCCTTATCAATGTGGTTCCTGAATTATCAGAAACTGTGCTTTTGAGGTTAAAATTGCTATTTTGAACTACAATAATCCCAACCGTGTTTGAATGGAAATTAGACGAATAGACAACATTTGATAAAAATATTGTGGTTTAGGGACTAGATTTGATGAGGGGTGTAAATGGGGACTCACACTGGAAAAGGTGTATAAGTGGGGATAAAAAAATTGAATCATCCCTAACTAAGTTCTGTGCATAGTCTTACCGATAAATTCTTGATTGTCTATCTGCTACATGGCTGCAATAATGAAGACGTTTATACATGTTCTGAAATCCGTGGTTCAATTTTGATCTGTATAAGATAGTATGTTTTGTCAAACCCAAATTTATATTCGTGAAATATAGTAAAAGGACTTAACATCCTCATCTGAGAAACCTAACCCTCCTTGTTCCTATCCCCTAGCTTAGTAATACAAATTTTCAAAAGTGTGGTTTTCGAGTTTTCTATCCCCTAGGTTATACTTATGAAGTGATGATAGAATACTTATTGAATAATGTTATCTTGTGGGTTTCTTCAGGGGGGCCAAAAGCAGCATGTGTCGGGTGTGCCGGTTTTGCTGCGTTTTCGGTGGTGATAGAGAAGTTCCTAGAAAGACATAGTTGAAGAACTTAGTCTTCTACTTTCATTTTACCATATCTACACATTTTTTCCAATTGTTTTGTTGTTCTTTAACTATAACTTATTGAACAATTTTGTCACCATGTATCTTGATTTACCAAGGAAAATTGAGTAGTTCACATTATAGGTAAACTAGTACCCATTTATAATAAAATGTGGGATCATCATAACTTTGATGTCTCAACTGTAGTTTGATTTGCAGGAATTTTGTAATTCTAGTTAAATCATTTAATCAACTCAAATCCCTCTTAGTCGTGTTTCATGCAATGTACTAAATATTGGTATTATCATTAATGTTGACTTGGCTCTATTATCGTACAATAATTTTGTTTTCTCTCTAATATGATAATGCTCTCGACATTGACTTGAAAATGACCCATTTACTGCAACCTTAAAATAATACACCCATAAACTGTAGCAAGTCTCCTAGCTACAACTTTGAAAACCCATTGCCAAAAACATGTTTTCATTTCTCACAAATCTCATATTTTTGCTTCTTTTCCCAATAATTTCAACCCAAAATCACCACCCTCTTGACTCTCTTACTCCACTTGAACTAATTCAAGTTCAAACTATTGTCAAAAACCATCTCCATAATGTAAGTTTTCATTATGTAGGCTTAGATGAGCCACAAAAGTCCATTATTCTTTCATACCAATCGAATCTCGATCAAATTTCAAACGCCCCGCCTCGTCACGCTTTTGTTATAGCCCGAACCGATCGAAAAAGCCACGAAATCGTAGTCGACTTATCGAGCAACACGATTTTATCAGATAAAGTGTATGATGGACATGGCTACCCTATTCTAAACTCTGGAGAACAATTTGATGCTAGCAAACTAGCACTTTCATATGCTCCATTTATAGCTTCTATTGAGAAAAGAGGGCTAAAATTGGAAGAAGTCCTGTGTGCGTCTTTCACTATTGGATGGTACGGAGAGGAGAAGAGTGAAAGAGTTGTTAGAGTTATGTGCTATTACTTAGATGGAACAATCAACTTTTACATGAGGCCTATTGAGGGAATCACGGTGACCGTTGATCTTGATGAGATGAAAATCGTAGGGTATCGGGATAGGGTGATGGTTCCCGTGCCTAAAGCCGAAGGAACGGATTACAGAGAATCGATGCAGCATGAGCCGTTGGATTTGACTCGAAAAGTTGCTCGAGGGATTCGATCCGATGGACCAAGTTTTACATTGCGTGGAAATATAGTGAGGTATGGTAAAAAGGGTGTTTTTTTAATGGGAAAATTTGGAGTTGAGTAATTGGCTAATTGCACCCTTAGAAATTGTATTTTTGACACATTGCACTATGCAAATAGAAAATCTTTAATAGGAAATGATAAGTAGGGTTAAAATCACTAATGAATTTCAAGATTACATTTTTGAAGTGTTGATGAGTAACACTTTTCAGTTGTTATTTTCTCAGATGGGCTGATTGGGTGTTTCATGTATCATATGACATGAGAGCAGGTTTGATCATATCACAGGCTTCGATTTTCGATCACGAGAAAAACGAATACCGAAGAGTGATGTACAGAGGATTTGTATCAGAACTGTTTGTTCCTTACATGGACTTAACAGAGGAGTGGTACTATCAGACTTTCTTCGATGCTGGCGAATACGGGTTTGGACTTTGTGCAGTGTCACTTGTACCGTTAAGAGATTGCCCCGAAAATGCGGTTTTCATGGATGGTTACTTCACTTCACAAGATGGTACCCCGGCACGAATACCTAACGTGTTTTGCGTGTTCGAAAAACATGGGGGAGACATATTGTGGCGCCACACGGAAGAGGGAATCCCTGGACAAACGGTTAGTGTTAATGATCAAATGTATATCACGTGAATTACACGTATGAATGGGTTGATCCTACCCACGATAGACTAGTTAACATTTTAATGGGTTGGGAGTTGCACTCATTAACTTCAAGCTGTCTCTTGTAGTTCTCAGATATTGTACTCCTTGATCTTAAAAATATTCTTAGGGTGTGTTTGGATTGAAGGATTTGAAATCTATGGATTTCAAATTCATAGACAAATCCATTTAAGATCGTTTAGATGAATTCATAGGTAGGATGGATTTCAAATCACTTGTCCATAACTACGGTGGATTTCAAATGACTCCATTTTAGGTGTCATTTCAAACCCTTCGTCCAAATCCCCTCCCCAAATCCAAATCACTCAATCCAAACACACCCTTAGTGTTTTTAGTTTTAGAGTATAAACTAGATCCCCTATTTTCATTTATTAGGGTGGTATTTATAGAAAGCCTTATTGACCATGGGCTCGATTAACATTGCACTTATATATAAATTATTTTATTAAATTACGAGAATACCCCTATTCATAAACGGGACCCATCAGGTAGCATGATGGATTTCAATTAGTTTTTAAAAAGAATTTGTTCGTTGAATTTCATAATGGATGTTATGTAGACAACGGAGGTCCGACCGGAGGTGAACCTCGTCGTGAGAATGGTATCGACTGTGGGGAACTATGACTACATTGTTGATTGGGAATTCAAGCAAACTGGAGTTATAAAAGTCACTGTGAGTTATCAAATTGGAAAATCTTTCATACACTAAGTTATTTACCATTGTTGTATGCGACAATAGAGGCGCAATTTTATTTCCTTATACACATATATAATGAATTCTCATACGTAATTTTCTTACACAAATTACTATAACAGGTCGGGATGACCGGTCTACTTGAAGTGAGAGGATCAATATACACACACAAGGACCAAATACAAGAAGAAGTATACGGTACAATTTTAGCACAAAACACGATAGGATCTCACCACGATCATTTCCTCATTTTCAACCTCGACTTAGATGTGGACGGTGATGCCAATTCCTTTGTGAAAACGAACCTAAAAACGTCTCGTGTGGCTAAAAAGGACTCACCAAGGAAAAGCTATTGGAGGGTTAGTAGTGAAACGGCCAAAACCGAGTCTGATGCAAGGGTTCAACTTGGCTCAAGAGCGGCTGAGTTCAAAGTTGTGAACCCGAATAAGAAGACTAAAGTGGGAAACGACATTGGCTACCGTTTGATCCCTGGATCGAAGACAAATCCTTTGTTATCAGACGATGATTATGCTCAAATACGAGGGGCCTTTACTAAGTACAACGTGTGGGTTACACCTTATAACAAGTCTGAGAAATGGGCGGGAGGGTTATACACTGATCAAAGCCGAGGAGACGATACTTTGGCTATATGGAGCCTAAGGTACCTTCACTCTAAAGTTATTTGATACAGAATAATGCTATATACCACCAGTTAATTCTTCACTAACCCTTAATATATTAAGATATTAACCTAAACATGAATTGCGAAAAATTATAGCTAAGAGTTGGTATATAGTTTTGCTCGTTAAAATGACTCAAAAAATTGGTAAAATTGGTGATTTTATTTATACTTTTATGCAGGAATAGGGATATCGAGAACACGGATATCGTGTTATGGTACACATTAGGCTTTCACCATGTACCGTGCCAAGAAGATTTTCCTGTAATGCCAACGATTAGTGAATCGTTTGAGCTTCGGCCTACCAATTTTTTCGAGCATAACCCTCTACTCAAAGGGTCATCTAAACAACTCATTAGTCCTGCACCAAGCCAATAATCGACTCCTTTGATTGTGTTATTTACTACTTAATTTGTAATAATTACACCAGTGAAATGGCTGTAGTTGATTCAGAAGCAAGATATGAAGCGTAAAGAACAATTAGTTCTTGATTTCTCATGAATGCATAAATGACACAATCGAGCATCCTTAGCCCTCAAAACAAGTTAAAAGCAAGAAACTTGTTAATTAATCTAAATTATTTGTGACAGGCCCATATATTGCCTTCTTCTTAAGGAAAGCTGACATATAGTAACATGGGATACCAAAATTTTATTAAAAAATTTAATTCCATATGGGCTGCTATGATCGTTCAATAAAGTTAACATAATAAATAAGAATTTAATCTTAATAGTTGAATCATCAAAATTCTGAATCAAAAAATAAGCATAGATTGTGAAAATTTCCCATGACAGTTTCTCTATTGCTTCTCTTTACATCTCTTTTGTTGTTAAACTCCAGTTACTCCATAGGCCAATCTCATCCGTTGGATCCTCTTGCCCCTGAGGAGATCAACAGAGTTAAGCTTATAATCCAAAACTCACATTTTGGCTCTTTTTCCAATCTAACATTTCATTTTGTTGACATTGAAGAGCCAAATAAGGACCAAGTCCTCAAATGGTTATATTCGCATAAACAAAATGGTTCGTTTCCTAGTCGTCGAGTTAGGGTTGTGGTTCGTGCTAATGGTGAGACAAATGAACTAGTTGTGGACTTGATCACAGGCTCGATCGTGTCGATCAAAGTCTACAAAGGACATGGCTACCCCTCGTTCACGTTTAACGAGCTTTTTCAAGCAAGTAGGCTTGTTTTGAAGTATCCGGATTTTCGACTCTCGGTTTTGAAACGAGGGCTTAACTTGTCCGAAATTACTTGTTTGCCCTTGACTACAGGTTGGTTTGGAGAGGTTGTAACAAGAAGAATTATAAGAGTTACATGTTTCTATAGAGGAGGTACATCTAATATATGGGCTAGGCCTGTCGAGGGCATAAATGTCATTGTCGACGTCGAGGCAATGCAAGTGATCAAATACATGGATAGGTTTATTACCACATTACCAAAAGCTAAAAACACTGATTTCCAAGGACAAAAGCCTAGTTCCATGTCTTGTAATGGAAATAACTCGAACATAACGGTAAATAAACACGTCGTTAGATGGGCAAATTGGGAATTTCACGTTGCGTTCGATGCACGGGCCGGGATGATTATATCCACGGCTTCGATATTCGATGCCACTATGAAGAAGTTTCGAAGTGTGCTATATAGAGGACACGTGTCTGAGACATTTGTACCCTATATGGATCCTACCCGGGAATGGTACTATCGAACGTTTATGGATATAGGAGAGTTCGGGTTTGGCCGGTCGGCCAATAGTCTTGTGCCACGTGTAGATTGTCCAGCCAATGCTGTGTATATGGATGGATACATGGCTGGTGCAGATGGAGAAGTGCAAAAAGTCGCTAATGCAATATGCGCTTTTGAGTCTTATTCTGGAAATATTGCTTGGAGGCATACAGAAATTGGTGTACCTGGAAAAGTGGTAAATCTTATGCATGTTTGCAACTTTTGAAACATTTTTTTATATTTTTTGTAATTTTTTTTTTTTTTTCAGATTATAAGTGGAGAGCCAGAGATTAATCTTGTGGTTAGAATGGTGGCAACAGTGGGGAACTATGATTATATTCTTGATTGGGAGTTCAAAAAAAGTGGTTCGATTAAAGTAGGGGTAAGACATTATATCGTTTATCATCTGAAATAAGTATCAGTCAATATCCGATAATATTTTATCTATATTGTTCAACAAATTGACAATTTTACATAATATTTTCGTATCACTGGATAATATGCCTAATGCGTTACAACCTATATGAAAGTGACCATCTAATGCATTGATTTGAACTATCTGTTGTACTGCAGGTAAGTCTATCAGGTGTACTAGAGATGAAGGCAACAAAATACACAAGAAGTGATCAAACAGATACTAATGAAATCTATGGAACCCTTGTTGCAGAAAACACAATTGCACCAAACCATGATCACTTTCTAACATACTACCTAGACCTAGACATAGATGGTATCGAAAACTCGTTCGTTAAGGCCAAACTGAAACCCTCTCGGGCCCACATTTCGCCTAGGAAGAGCTTTTGGAGAGTCGTTAAAGAGACGGTGAAAACAGAAGCCGAGGCTAGGGTTCAAGTAGGATTGACTGCTAATCCTGAGGAGCTACTGATAACTAATCCTAATAAGGAAACAAGGATTGGGAATAATGTAGGGTACAGATTGATACCCGGGAAACCGGCTGTTTCATTGCTAGATGACGATGATTATCCACAGATGAGGGCTTCTTACAGCAAGTACCAAGTTTGGGTGACTTGTTATAACAAGTCTGAGAGATGGGCTGGAGGGTTTTATGCTGATAGGAGTCAAGGAGATGATGGTTTAGCTATTTGGAGCAATAGGTAAAGTTGATTCAAATATTGAAAATCTTTTTAGTATGTGTTATATATATAAATGTATGTATAATAGAAATAGTATTCTTCGTATATACTCATATATAAAATTTTGAATACGCTTATAAATTAAATGAGAATTAATTTTATCGTCTCAAAATAGAGAAATTGAAGTATTAAAATACTGAATATAAACTGACAAATAATTCGTTCTTAGTTAATGATATGATTATATTTTAACATTGATTTGTTTTGAATATATATTTAAAATAATTTTCAAATAATTTTAGATTTGCAAGGAAGGTCTAGTATATACAAATCTGTCATATTATTGCCATTCCTAACACTGATCGACTTTGATAAAATTTCATAGTTTTGAGCTCGAGTTTATGAATGTTTTGATGATAATGTGCAGGAATAGGGGAATTGTGAACAAAGACTTGGTATTGTGGTATACTGTAGGGTTTCATCACAACCCATATCAAGAAGATTTTCCAGTGATGCCAACATTATATGATGGCTTTGAGCTTAGGCCAGCTAATTTTTTTGAGAGAAATCCATTGATTTAATTAATTACAATTAATGTGTTCCTAAGTTCTATGTGATAATGATACTAATTAAACACTTTATTTTAAGATAATTTTCATATTATCTTTTACCATTTAATACGTTTAAATTTGATAGTTGACTCGAGTCTTTCTTAAAAAGTTTTGAGATTACAGAATTCAAGACAATCTCAAGGTGGAGCTATAATTTTTTAACGATTACGATAGCCGAATAGAATGGGATTGGGGGAGGGGCAAAAAATTTTGATTATAAAAAGTTATATATAAGCCAAAAAACGCTATTTAAAATCTTTGCGACTATTGTCACCACTCCTCCATCGTTTTGACCATAATTATTCGTATCTATATAGAGATTATTAATATCAAATTTGTCGTGATTTAAAACTCGATCAAATCTTAGTCATGATGGTGTGTTTTATGAGGGAGGAACATAATGGTTTTTAATAAATTAGGTAGGTAACTTCCATCATATATATCATCACTACTCCAAAAATCAATCCTTGTGAGTTGTGACAATTACTAATAGATCACATGCATGCTCTATAATGCCACTCATATATCATAATTCATATGCATCTCATCATGCTGACGTCACAATTTTAAGCCATGCTTATGGGTCGGGTCCCTCCGGCCCATAAAAGAGATGACAGGGCCGAAATCATCCATCGGACATATTGTTCTCAATCAAATATAAAATTAAATAAATTATAAAATACTAGACATAGAGTTTTGTAGAATATCAACTCAAAGCATGCACACACTGAGATGTATGTACGCGTGTGTAGAGAGTGGGGGAAGACCTTGATTAAAAAATAGTATCATATATATATACTTCATATCCATAGTAAATCAAATTAAATAAAAGTTAAAATAACACTATTAATAGGGATTTTCTATTTTCATAGGGATTTAAAGCATATATAATGTTCTTACCTTATTACCATTATCACAAGGGGTTTTTATATATATAATATATGATATTAGGTTATTTGAATTATTTTATTTTTTCATTTAAAATTGATAATATTTTTTATGAGTAGGTAGAATTGATGTTGCAATGGTGATGGTGATGGTGATGATTGAGTGCGCCTGGCTTAGCACGCCATTTATCTTTTGTGAGCAACAAAATATGAATGAATGATGAAATCCACTGCACGCCCCCCTTGATTTGCACAAGTTTCTCTATATAATAATAATAATAATAATAATAACCCTAATTGTCGATTTTATCTTTTAATTTTTCTTTCTAAAATCTTCTTCTAATTATATGATGGTTAATAACTTATGTCTATATCCACAAATTAACCATGCATTCACGTGTCAAAATCCGATTCGTTGTAGTATTATTTTATGGAATTTGTATATATAAGACTTGTCAAAATGCTCGAATAATTTGGTCTATTTATATTCGTGAATGAAACGTGTTCATTTGCTGAAATATATATATATATATATATATATAGAATTTTAAAAACTGAACATTGAGGAAAAAGAAAGCACAACTTTGGATCTGATTCCTTTTTAGTACCTTTTATACTACTTGTATCCTACACATTTTAAATTAGATGATTTTGACAACTAATAGAACCCAAAATCCTCACCATAACCCTTATCTCTAATATGACCAAGAAATTTAGGCTACACAATTGTATTTTGATGGAATTTTTCCCTATTATACCCCATTTTTAATAAGCTTATTATTACATATGTTCCTAAACGTAATAGCATTACTTACGTTTATGGACAACCCCACGCGAGGAAATCAACCTTAGAAACCACATTTTGAAATGATTTTTTTTGTCACAATTTTATATATTTATTCTTAGATTCTAATTAATTGCGAAAATCCATGAAGATTTTTCTTCTTCACAGCAATTAAATCACCCACGTACTTCTACACAATTCCCATACCAAACCTTAATCATAATGCTTTTCGATTTCCCTGCCAAAACTTCCCATATTTTACATTCCCACCTCTATATATATACATCCATATCTAACTATATATTTATATAGATTTCTAAGTGAATTAAAAAAAATTTAAGCTAAGAAAAATGGATAATATTTCAAAGTCCAATGGATTAAGTAATGGGAGCTGCATGAATATTAATGGAAATGGTGGACATGCAGTTGTAGCTCAAAGAAAGAGCTGTTGGTATGAAGAAGAGATTGAAGAAAACTTAAGATGGTGTTTTGCACTTAAAAGGTATATTTTAGGTTCTAAATTTTCAGGTTTATGGAAATTATAGTCTTTTATTTTTCTTTCGGACATATATATATATATATATATTTTAATCTCTGTAATATTGAGAAAAACTATAATATTATAGAAGATTGGGAAGGGTATTTTAAGCCAAGTTCTTAAATCTTTTCTTGAATTTTTTTTCATATTTTTTAGGGTTTTCATCAAAAAGTTTGACCAATGATAAATTTGAGGCATAATTGTAGGCAGCTTGTTTGGGATTCCCATATTCATTTTTCTGTATGCAGTTTTGGACAATAGGATTAAGTATATGAAATCTGAAATGATTTGTTATTCTTAATTGTTTTAGTATTACTATATATATATATATATATATATATATATATATTTTGAAGATTCATGGACATAATTATTAATACAGAGGCTTCATGATGCTAAAAGAAGCTACACTTTTCAATATGTTGGGATATTAAAATTCAATCTGTCTGCATGGTGTTTTAATATGATATATTATGTGTGTGTGTATATATATACACTTTTTAAATGTTTGTCCTAGGTTTATTTTGTAGTCCACAAAAGGTTGTTTAATTTTGTATGTTTATACTTTATAAATTAAACAAGTAAAAGTAGGGAAGCTTCTATACAACTTTTTCTTGTCCATGAAAAGTTGAGACAAGAAATTAAGAAAATCAATATAAAAAAATACAAAAAAAAAAAAAAGATGAATTAATCTTTAATTATAACAAAAGTTTATAATTCTTTTTCTCTTTTTTTTTTTGGTGCAGTATTTTGCACACTGGTGTCTCTCAGTACCAAGATATTCAACTTTTGGACACTAAGCCCTTTGGAAAGGTACAATATTAATCAAATAGTTGCAATAAAAATCGTATTTATCTAATTATTTGATTAATTTAACATCTTTTAATTATGATTATATATTATCTCAGGCTCTAATAATTGATGGAAAGCTTCAAAGTGCAGAGATAGATGAGTTCATCTACCACGAATGTCTTGTCCATCCAGCACTTCTAAATCATCCTAAGTATATATATATTTTTCCTTCACATAAATTGCAATATTTCATTTAAGAATAAAATAAATATTCCCACAACTTGTGACATGTTTTACACTTTATTTTTAACCTTTGATTTTTATTGTAGAACACCCTTTTGTCGAAAAATATTTAAAATATTATTTACCCTTCTTTTAATTTATTCTATAACATAATTTATCTCATGCAAATTTTCTTATGCATTAATAAATTCAGTCCAAAAACAATTTTCATTATGGGGGGAGGTGAAGGTTCTACTGCAAGAGAAATACTCAGACATTGGGCTGTGGAAAAGGTTATAATGTGTGATATTGATGAGGTAATTAATTTTTATTTATAAATTTTAGTTACATTAATTTAAAATAGCTTAATAATATATAAAAAAAAATATTATTTAATTGTTTCAAAAAATATTTATATCCACAGTTTATGATGCAGGAAGTGGTTGATTTTTGCAAGTCACATTTGGAGGTTAACAAGGAAGCTTTTCATGATCCTAGATTGGAACTCATTATCAATGATGCAAGGTTTGTTATTTTCAATTAAAAAGCCAAAATTTAGTATTAATGACAATAAATTTAATTTATTATACACAATTTATTTATTATTATTTATGTAATTTGAATTAATTAGGGCTGAACTTGAGAAGAGAGAAGAGTTTTATGATGTAATAATAGGAGATTTGGCTGATCCTATTGAAGGAGGGCCATGTTACAAACTCTATACAAAATCCTTCTATGAAATTATAGTTAAGCCAAGGCTTAATCAGGGTGGAATTTTTGTTACACAGGTATTTATTTGTGGATATATTTTTATAATTCAATTTATTTTAATTATTTAAATGGTCTAAATTGTTGATAAATAATTTATAAATAAACTCAATGATTATTAATTTATTTATTTATTTATAATAATTCAGGCTGGGCCAGCTGGGATTTTCAGCCATACAGAAGTGTTTTCTTGCATTTACAACACTCTGAAGCAGGTTTTCAAATGTAAGATTTAAACCAGATTCATTAATTTAAAATATATAAATTGTTTACTTTTTAATTTTTATGATTCATTTTATTATACTGACTATATATATGATTGATGTGCATGCAGATGTTGTACCTTTTTCAGCTCATATCCCTTCCTATGCTGACACTTGGGGATGGGTCATGGTATCATTATTTTCCACACTTTTCTTTCTCTTTATTTATTACTAAGATGAATATTTGAAAAAACATTTAAAAAAAAAAATACCAAGATAACACGTTTACTAAATGAATTATTTGTTACATTATATATTGATATTTGAAGCTTCATACCCCATATTAATATATCAATAGTTCTAGCATCTCACAATTGCAAACAATTCAAAATAAAGGACATATATATTACTATTATAATTATTATTATAATTACTAATATTATTATTATTGAATCAAGTTTGCAATTTTGATCAATAATATTTTTGTTTTATGAAATAACAGGCATCTGATACTCCATTCACACTGAGTGCTGATGAATTAGACTTGAGAATTAAGCAACGGATTGAAGGGGAAAACAGATATCTTGATGGCAAAACATTCTCATCATCCTCTACCTTGAGCAAAGCTGTTCGAAAATCGTAAGCATAATTTTTCGTAAATATTCTTTATAATAATTTTAAATATTATTGTTTCGAACAAATAAGAATCAAATATTATTTAGTATTAACACGAGTTTTGATTTCGATTAACAGGCTAGACAATGAGACTCATGTTTACACAGAAGGAAATGCAAGGTTCATTTATGGTCATGGGACTGCTTACAACCACAATTTAGCTTGATATACTAAGAAAACCCGAGAAACCCGATTTTTTATAACATTTTGGTATAACACTTTGGCGTTACATCTATATACTCCAGTATATAGCTACTATCTGTGAATTATCATGTTGTCTTTTACAGGTATGTATCTATTATTCATTAGTATAATACCGAAGTGTTACACCAAAATATTATAAAAAATCTGTGTCGATCCTATTAAAAAAAAAAAAGGGCAAAAAACAAAATTTAAGGTTGAGAAAAGTGATTTCATCTATTTAATTTCTTTTGTGTTGCTTATGTAGTTACTTTTAAAAAAATTATGTAATCTAATGGAATTTTGTTTTATTTGTTTGGTGTCTATTTAATTACTCTACTAAAGAGTGCTAATGCAAATGGAACTTTGACAATAGCTAAAGTAATTTTTATCATTTCTATTAAAGTTATTAAATTTTGTGTTGAATTGCTATATAATTTGATGTTTGTTTGAGGTTCATTACCAAGTCCAAGAAATTGAATTAAAAATGTAAGTTTGGGATTGCTCGATTTCACGTTTAATGCTTAATTGTATAGTGTAGTATGTGTATATGATTGTTACTTTAAGTGTTTATTGCTAAATCCATTATCTTTTTACATATTCTTTCGCAGGTTCTCTTCATTTTCCTTATTATACTATAAATATCTACTTTTCTCCGTTTTTCACCGATTTCTAATTACTTATAAAATTCATAAAAAGAATCATGAGTACAATTTATGCTCCCAAAGTTTAAAAGAACATATATGACACCAAAAATATTCATATTACCAAATAATTAATTATTTTTAGTTATAAATTTTAAATAATTATCCATTTAATAAAGGATTAGACTAATTAAGAACTCCCCAAATCCGGCCCAATCAATATGGGCCTTGATTATTATAGTTCGTCCACTTAGACCAAATGGCTTGATATAGCCCACGAAATTGGACTATTTATCCATTCAGATATTAGTGGATTTATTTATTTTTTGGAAAAAGAATGACAATGGGCTTATGTAATTCGATCGCTAAAAAAATTGTTAAGAAGGACGAAACTTAGATGCTTGAGAATATTAGGCTCGATAAAGAAAATTAACTAAGAACAAACCATCAAGAATGCAAAAATAATCGAATTATGATTTTAGTGCTCTAAAAATACAATTTAGTACGTAATAAAAGTAAACAACTCTTACCTATTAATCATAAATAATTGAATAAATAAATGCATGTAAAGTCTTTGTCACTTCTAATTTTATTAATAAGGGTGACGTTAATTTCTATAAAATATTTTTTTGGTAATTACTAATTACACGATAATTGATGGATCTGTACAGACTGTACGTAAACATTCAAAAGAAATAAAAATAATCAATTAATTAAATAGTAATACCCAAATAATTTAAAAAATAGTTGGATTGTGACGAGCATGTGGGTCCCATGCTGACTCAGTTTTCACATCAAAATTCTCCCTCTCCCCCTATATATACCCTTCTTCACCTCTTCTGCTAAAAGCCCCTCTTGCAACATTTGATCATAATTTTCTCTTCTCCCCCAAAAATCACTCTCTTAAAGCCCTAATTTTTCCCATAATCAGCTCCTTTTTTCCTCAGTTTCCATGGATTCTTGCGTCATTTCTTCTCGTATCTCAGCTTCACCTTTCGATTGCCTCATTTTCGGTAAATTTTTTTGAAATTCTCGAATTCATCAATGGAGCTTCTCTTTTTTCTCATTTTGGATTGAAATTAATCGTTTGATTGTTGATTTAACTGTTTTGATCTTCATGTATTGTGCGAGCAGATTTGGACGACACTTTGTATTCATCCAAGTCAGGAATTGGACTAGCTCTTAAACAGAACGTTCAAGGTTAATAATGAGTTTAAATCTAACCGTTTCTGGAAATTAATTGAATAAATGTGACCGTTGTTGCTGATTTATTTTCTGTTATTATGTGTTTCTGCAGATTTTCTTGTTGAAAAATGTGGATTTTCTGAATCAGAAGCTCCGAACGTGAACAGAGAGCTTTTTAAAACTTATGGAAGCTCATTAGCTGGACTTCGAGTAATTAATTTAAACACAAAATTCTTGAAATTTCACTTCTTGGATATTATATTTTAGTTCGATTAATCTCATTTTTTTCCATTTCTGCAGGCTTTAGGTCATGATATTAACCCAGACGAATATCACATGTATTTTTCGATTATTATTTTATAAATTTCAATTCCACATTAGAAGAAAAATCGAAATTGAAATTTATCTGACTTTTCAAATTTCGTCAACAGTTTCGTGCACGGAAGATTGCCGTATGATTTGATCAGACCTGACTCTCGTCTGCGCAACATTTTGCAATCGATCAAACAACGGAAACTCGTAAGCTTTCTGAATTTAATCCGAAAATCAAAGTTCATTGTTGATAAAATATTTATCATTCAACTGAAAGACGACGATGTTCTGCAGATTTTCACCAACTCTGATAGAATTCATGCCATTAAAGCATTGGATCGCCTTGGAATCAAAGATTGTTTCGAGAAAATTATATGTTTCGAAACGATGAATCAGAATTTATGGAAATGTACGCGTCCTGACGAGTTTCCCGTCATCTTAAAGCCATCAATGGAAGCAATGAAGATCGCCATGGATGTTGCGGACGTTGATCCACGCCGTACGGTACGCCGCCGCTGCATGCGATCATTGCCATTAAATTATTTCTTACAATTAATGGATTTATTCAACAATTTTTTGTTGAATTTTATTTTTTGCAGTTGTTTTTTGACGACAATGTAAAGAACGTTGCAGCTGGAAAGGCTATGGGGCTCTGGACTGTTTTGGTAAGTTAATTTTTTGGTTGCGTGTGCCAACGGTGCACAATAGTTAATCAACTCCCCTGGTTTACATATTGCCACATGTCAACACATTTATTAACAATATTTTATTTATTTATTGACAAAATGATATTATTTCACCTTATCTCATCTTTTTTGGATGGATTATTTAATTTCACACCACTCGTACCTAACTGTGAGCCATGAAAAACGTGTAACTTTATATTTAATATTTGATGTAGCTCCCAAAACCCAATTAAATTAGATTATAGATCGGAAAATTGATCGAATCAAGTTACCTACCTATCTAAGCGAGTAGGCTCAAGTCTGGTGTCGTTCAACATTTAGGGTTAAACCTATATATATTTGAGCTCGAATGATACAAAATAAATACGAGGTTTTACTTAAGAGTAGTGGTAAATATAGATTCGGGTCATTCAGATTTTGACACGTTATATAGAAAATGTGTGGATTCTCGGCTTTAGAGCAGTGGCGGAGCCAGGAATCGAAAGTGGGGGGGGCAAAATGTTAAATTTTTTATTTGGGGGGGCGAAATGTTAAATTTTTTCAAAAATACACATGTAAAAAAAAAAATTTTAAAAATTTAAAAATTTGGGGGGGGCGGCGGCCCCCCCCGCCCCCCCTAGCTCCGCCACTGCTTTAGAGTAATTCTGAAATACGACTAGGGGCGATTATGTCATTTACTCAAGAATTTATATCTTTATTGATAATTGATTTCCTTGTTCTTTTGGTTAAAAAGGTTGGGGGTGCAATTAGGAGCGAAAAAGCGGATTATGCGATGGAAAGAGTGACAGATATGTTGAAAGTGATTCCAGAAATATGTGTAAATGGTGCGGAAGATGATGATCAAAGGATTAATCGCAATAGAAATGAAATGGATTCCATTCTTGCAATCACTACTGTTGGTGCATGAAAGTCTTTGTACATCTAATGTTATTTCTACTTACATCTTATGTAAATTATGATCAATATGGGTCTGTCTGACTGTCTGTAATTTCCACTTGTTAATTTGGACAAAATAAATAAAAGTACTAAGATGTTTATTTACCCAAAAGAAACGTGTACGTTTGAGAACCTTCATGTGGGTTACCTTTACCTTTAAGTTATGAATTGATGTTATTTATTATTTCTTTTTGATGTTCGTAAAAATATTAAAATACAGTCTCATTTGACACATGTTATGTTTAATTTTATAAGCACATGACAGAATCTTATCACTTTAATCACATCTTATTGTAATCACGCGTCGATAGGGATAATCACCAAATAAAAATTAAATATTTAAACCCACTTTTGGGATTTAATAGTTAGGTCGGTGAATTCATTGTGATTAGCCTAACAAAATTGATTTAATCACCATAAAATGTTGCATTTATCAAAGTTAGTAGGGGATCAGGGGATGTATATATTATAACTCCGATCAACACAGCTTTATCAACACATTAAAAAATAAAACATAATCCCTATAAAGAAACTATTATAAATCGAATCAATAAACCTATAATGCTCCTCCCATAGCTCTGTCGGGCCGGGGCATGGGGGGCCCTTGGGGTTGGGGATTCAACCTTTTGGACAATAAACCTATAATGCATAAATAAAAAGTATATTGTCCAATCTAAATGATATTCGACTCGTAACATCTAAATTTGAAAATTAGAAAAAGAATTTGCTTAGGGCATGGATATATCATTTAAGCGTGTATAGTATGGGGGCATATTGAATATGTTGTGTCCTAGTGGGAATCAGATTAAGATAGGCACAACAAAGTTGGCATCTTAATATTAAAATCAAGCATAAAATAATTTATTACATTGGCTGTCCTATCAACATAAACTATTCTATACTACAACATGTTAATTATTGTTGTCATTATCTTTTATGGGGTATCTTAATAAGATGATTTACTAAACAAATTATTGTGTTCACACCATTTTATGATGGGGACTTCACCACGAAGCTTTGACATTATTGGTCTAATGACTACCTAAAGTATTGACATTTTTAAAATTATTGTGTATTATATAATTTATATTGAACACCATGCCCCGATTTGGAAAGATAGTTCAGACGGATCCACCAATGTTCTTTAATTGGGTCGGGTCGACCCTATGATATACATTTAAACTAATTAAGTGACCTTTAAATTATAGTGCTCTATTATTAGTAATATGCATTCAAATATGATTTTATTACAATCATCTTATTTATATTTTAGTTAAAAAAAAAAACAGTTTACCCATTGCATGTGTTCTCATAGTGAGGGATCCGATTAGGATAAGCACAAGCTAATATTATTAAAATAAATCTTCACAATATTATTTATTGTCTTTAACAATCTGACATCAAGTTTTGCATGTCTCATCATTTATATTAAATTGGTGGGAATAAAGCTAATGTTTTCTTGGCTTAATAAAATTGATTCTTATGTCATGGTCACTAAAACTATTATATTTTAAATATAGACAATAATTGTCATTGTATTTAATTCTATAATTGGGATTGCTCCAAGATGATAAGGTATTGATTCTTTATGCATTATGCAATACGAAGTTGGATCATGACTTGTTTGTTTGTCTAACATGGGTATATGTTTTTATAGAACAAATTAAAGTTTATCTAATTATGAGCTGATCGAATTTGATAAAATTGATTAGTAAAATCAATGTTTTGAAACCCAACCCGGCCATCGACCCGGAAAATTGACTGGGTCACGGGTCACTGGTTCAACCGTTGGGTCAATACCGGTCGAACCAGTGATGTCATAATTACGCAATAAATATTAAATAAAATACTAATATTTATTATAAAATTTTAAAACATAAAAATTTGATATTTTCAAAATTATTTTTAGTTCATATATTTATATCAAAATCATAAAAAAATTTGAGAGTTTTTTAAATAAATAAGCAAAATTATGTTCAATTGATATAATTTTCGAATTTATTGAACAAAAATCAAATGTATATCCCAAATGACATAATTGCTACATCATTATATAATAAACCAACAATTTTAAAGAAAAAAACTTAAAAAGTTTTAATAATTTACAAACCAACAAAAACTAAAATGAAAAAGACTAGAATTTTACAAATAATATTTTGATTTGATTTGATTTGTTCGAATGAAAGATTTTCTTGAGAAATTTTCTTTGAATCATGTTGGATGAGTAAAATAATAGAAGTTTGATTATTTTTTGCGAAAAAAATTAAGTTTTAAGCTTGAATTTTGGTATTTATAAAAACCGAACGGTTCGATTGACTCGGGACCGGTTTTACCGGGTCACCGGTTCGACCGGTGGGTCGAACGGTTTTTGACCAAATTGACCGGTTTTTGACCAAAAATGGGTTTGTGGGTCTGACCGGTTCGTTTTAAGGGCCGGGTCCGGGTCAAACCGGTTGAACCGGGCGGGCCGGGCTGGGTTTTAAAACATTGAGTAAAATAATATTGATCGTGGTGAAAAAATGATTAAAATTACCATATGAAAATAATGTATGATGTATAAGTGACATCTTTGGACACAATTTTAACTTATCAATATGGAAAACACTAAATTGATGATACATTTTTAATTTTTTTTTAGTTACTATATGATGCTAATATTAAAGTTTTAGCACCTTATAGTCTATCTCGGGGGATCATTCCTGTTAATTAGCAAAGAAAAGAAAATTGCACGTAGGCCTTGTTACATATATAGCTCAATACCAGATGGACCAAATTATCAAATTCTTTTCAAATATCAATACTGAAATTAATGTGTTGTGGTATTGAATGTACCAAGTTTCTAAACAAACCATCTCAAATAACTATAAAAAACTTTTAATTCGTTTTTCGTTATTATTCTCCATTTTGTCAATGAACATTATGTATATATTCTTCTAACATATTACCAAGACAAACTTAACTCTTTTACCAAACACATAACACAACATATAATTATACAAATCGACAAATTCCGTCTTGTCAAGTATAATAACATAAGAGTAATTTCTTTAAACAAAACACAAGTACATAAACATAAAGACACAAATTCATATAATCAATCACATAAATTACAAATCATAAGTTTGTTTCCCAGTAAATTTAACCTCAATAGGGCTAACATTTTTGCCAATAGACCTCATGTTTTGGCCCACACCAACCCTACCCTTGTTCACCTTCTCAGGGTACACCCCATCTTTCGGGTGCAAATACTGAACTTCCCCGTTTGGAAACACCCTGTAAAACTGGTATTTAATCTTGTATTTCGATCTCAATCTTGTCCCCAGAGCCAAACACTGCTCTTTTCTAGCCAGTTTCAGCAGATTCGGACCCTGGCGCATGATAGCAGCGCCGCCGGTGGGCATTTCGAATACCTGCTCCTTCGGGGATTCCCAGGTTATGACGTAGAATTCTTCCACCTGGGCTTTGCGCAGAAGGCCGCCGGTGCTACCGCCAAAGATCGGAGATGGGGTGTTGGGGTCGAGCTCCGGTGGGGTGAACCCTGCAGGAGCTTCGGGCTCGGCGGTGGCAGCTGGGGTTTCCTCCGCCATGGCGCGGATGGGGCGGTAGGCGGCGGAGACGGCGGATTTGAAGGGTTTAGGGGTGGTGAACTGGGAGAGGGATTGTTTCCATGGGGCGGCGACGGCGGAGGGTTTGGCGGCGGAGAGGGTTGGGGTGAAGAGGGAGGCTTGAGTTGCCATGGCCATGAATGATTGTGGTGTGAGATTGAATATAGGATTTGGATGATTTTTGGAGTGAATATTTGATGGGATGAGGGTTTGCATGGGAGATTTTTGTGTGGTGTAGTAGGGTTTTTTTTTAGATTATTGGATAAGGTGATATGTGGTGTTGGCCAATTAGACTGTCTGATTTTGATATGGAAGCTGCCACGTGTTTTTTTTAGGATGATTTCTAATTTTTTGTGATATTTAGAAAATCTTACTTTAAATTTGGTCGGAAAAATTTATAATGGACGGATACTTTTAAAATTATTTAACATAGTATTATATATATATATATATCGTATTAGTATTTTCACATACATTTTTGAAGTATCCGAAAATAAAAGAAAAAGGTTATGATATCGTATTTGATATGAAGCATTATGTACTTTTTTATTAATCTTATACAAAGTTTTCGATCATAATAGAAAAGGGATAATGTTTTGTATCTTTTGTTAAAGAATAAATATAAAGTTATACAAATGATAAGAAATTCAAAAAATAGATCAAATTTTATTTATTTAAATTTATTTTTTTAATATTATATATATATGCATGGAATGACCTCTCCTTACCACAATATAACAACCTCATGACAAAAAAACTTCTTTCATTATTTATATGCAACAAATGAATAATATCACACTTCACACATTATCTATCAATCCCAAGCCTAAATACAATTACAACACAAATAAACTTTCTACTATATATATCTTCTTGTAGTACCAAATCTTATTCTTCTTTACTCTTGCATAAAACTTTTCTAACGACACTTTATATCGAAACACTATTCGGAATTCCCCGTCCCGTTAGTCCACCTTCTCTACTAACATCCGAGGTATTCGGATACAACAACGTATACGCCACATTAACCGGTCCGGTCCGGTTCCTAAATCTCTTATCATTATTCCTCTCCATTATCTTATTCTCAATCTCCACTAACTCATCGCTAAACCGCTTGAACGCCTCCTTCGGTTGATCATCCGCCGTCCATTCCACGCTCTCCCGCTGCCCGAGATAAATCTCGTCCGTCGAATGCCTCGACAACATCTCTATCAAAGAAACACCAAGTAGTGTTTGAAACTGTGCTGTTATAGTTTTCAAGAAAGCCACATCGGGATTCGTTTCCACCTCAGCATACTCGGGGGTTCCCGGTTTAGGCATGAACCGGCGGCTCACGGTGGGCCGGTTTGGTAAATAACCGGCATAAGGGTATTGACCGAAATTCACTGCAGCATGAAGGGCTGAGGCGACCCATATTATTATCGTACATGTCTGAATCAGATCGCCACGTGTCAGCATCTTAGGCCACCATGTGGCGTCTTTTAAGTCGCCATGACCTTCTTCGCGAAGCTCTTTCCACCATAGCTGGAGCTCTGAGTCTCCTTGAACTTGATCATCTGTTTGGTAGTAAAAACCGCAATAATCTTTAACCCACGATTCAATGGCAAACCAAATTTCTAATCCGTCGACAGCATAAGGGTAATCCTGTATTAGGAGGCGTAAACCATGTGGCTCGTTTGGATCTTGAACCGCCATTCCTCTGTAATTGAGCTTTTTAGAGTTAATTTTAAATTTTAATCCAATTTCGTTAAATCGAAAGTTAAAAACGAAGAAATAAGTCAAAAATATGTAATCTTACCTTTTGATGAGATCTACAGGAAATGCATGATCAGTAAAGTTCCAATCTTTATAAATAACAGACGACATTTCCATGGCGTATCGAGCTGGAAAAACTGTTCTCTCGAGTACCCCACCTGCGTTTATGAGGATCTGCCTAGCTAAGGCGTTTATGTGTATTGTATCGCGAAAATGTGGTTTCAGAAGTTTGTATATTGGATGAAGAACACTGAGCTGCCTATTTGTCGCGATTATGAATGGCTCGATTACTGCATGAGTGTTCAACCTGCAATTTTTCAAGATATTCACTCACCAATTATAAATTCAGTAAAAAAAATTGTAGGGAATTATAAAGACACGTATGATATATTCATCGTCAATTAATATAAATAATATGATAATTTTATATATTTTTCGTGTTTTCGTAATCATACCAGTGGCTAACGAGCTGATGATAGCCCGAATCATTGACAGCAGCATAAGCTTTAGCAAGCTGCCAGATTGAATTTCCTATTCCATTATCAGAATCAGATGGAGTAAATACTTCACTGATTACGCCATGCAAATCCCCGTTTTCATGTGGCAAGCTTAATTCAATTGCTAGTGGCTTTAATGTACCATCATCTTGAAGCATGAGGATCGTACGGCTCGCGTAGGTCTTTGTCGTCGTCCCGTTTATCCGTCTCAAGTATGGCATTAAAGCATCATGATGATCCAATATGAACATCTTGTTGTTTCTTATTGCCTGTTTTTGGTTAATGTAATAATTTCAGTTCAAAGTTCGAGTTTTCGCATAATGTAAGAAGACTAGAATCTTACTGCATCTACGGTTAGACCGTTCATGTTCTTCTCGACTTGCTTCCTCGTGATCGTGCTATTTTGATTGCCATATACTCGAGAATCGAGCTTGCTAGTTGGTGGAAATTCCTGTGGGGTAAAAAAAATCATTATTCGTCTTAACAGCAAACTCTTTAGTAGGGGTGACAATTTGGATTCATACATATATTTGGACCCAAACTAAACTAAGTTTTCAATAGGTTGGGTCATAACATTTTAGCATTTTAGTTCCAATTAGGTTGGCTTTTAATAATATTTGGGTCCAATTGAGTCTTAAATTGGACCCAATTTGAGTCCAATTTGGATCTAAGTTGGGTCCAACATATTCTCCACTGTGAGTCAATAATCTACATTTTACACTCTACAACAACCTCTTACATCACTTTGATTCATAATAGGTCTTTATTGGGTCCATTTTGGGTCCTTATTGGGTCCACTTTGGGTTCTTGTTGTGTCCAACTATAATGCATATTATTTGACATTGGATCCAATTGGACCCAACCCATTTTAAGCCTAACCCAAATGGACCCAACCCAAACCCAACCCAGCCACCTCTACTCTTTAGCATATAATTTCGGTTTGAATCAAAGTTCGTTTACCGTTAGTCTCCGAATGACAACGGGGTTCACTCCGGCCAGCATTTCTCGACCAAACTCTTCATCTGTTCTCCAAGCTGTTTTATCATCTGCAAATGTTGTCTCGATACATCGAATCCTTAAAACTCTCAAAAAACCAAATCAAATCAAATGTTTCGTAAATTATACCTTTGATCACATCAGGCATAGGGAATTTGAGAAACTTTTCGCCGTCAGAACGAATAAGTTCACGAATCAACTCCCACGGGACGTGCTCCCTGATTTTCTGCAGCGTGTGGCCGTTTGGCAGCTTTATTCCGCCTTCGTACAAGTTTAAGACATCCTGGAACGAGTCGAACTCGTTTATTGTCTTATCGAATAATGCTTTGATCTCGGGGACCAACACTTGGCCCAAGGACTTAAGAGCGTAAGCTATGAAATCCGAAAATTTCACTTGATTGAACTTTTCGTCTCTCGGGACGTAAGTGTTCAAGCTCAGAAGAAACAATCTGCTCTCAGTGTTGGGATCTGTAATGAAACTCCAAAAATCTCAATACCTTAACGATAAATTTAGAGAAAATTACATATACACCCCTCAATTATCGCGTAATTGCCACCACGCCTCTGTAACGTTTTGTAAATTATCAAGACAACACCCTTAATTAGATCTCACAACTGAAAATCATGGTAATGTCTCAAGTTCATAATATTTGATATTTGAGTTATTTTACCTTTTTTGTTTGGTCGACGACCCGTTCGTGCTCTACGAGGATACGGATAATCCGAAGATCCACCAAGCACGGGTCGGGCGTAATCTTTTCCTTTCTCGGGACTTCCCAAGTCGTTATAATACGCATAATCATACACTCTATCCCACTCCTTCAACATCCCGTTACCATTTCCACGAAGATTTTTAAGCTCTTGGTCTCTATAGAAAAGCAGAGGCTCCGGTGTTTCATCCCTCAAATACGCCTAATTGAAACACGAAAAAGTATTCCTTTTTTTAATTATCTTCATCAAATACACTAACTACTCTATTTATTTAATATAACTACAGATCAATCTGCATGAAATGTACCTTGTTTGTGAAGAAAACACGATCATACTTATACCGGTGAGCAGGATAAACCCATGAATTGCAATCGAAATGAAGTTGATCGTGCCCCGGGACATCTAATACGACGTTTTTGAGGTAAAATTGGCTGTGATGATGGTTTTTAATGATGAAAGCCCCTGGGATTTCAATAGATTCATCCCAATCAAAAACGACGTCGAATTTGGCTTCATCATCAGCGTTTAACGAAGTGAATTTCGACACCCAATCCTCCAAGTGTGCTTCTTTTCCTAGCTTCCCTTTTTGCCCATTTGCTACAACATATGCATAATACATTAGAACAAAACTATTGCCTAATATATAAGCAATTAGTTAAGAATACTCCCCTCATCAAGGCGTTTTCTTAATTCTTACAATTCAATAACTATAAACCTTACAAACAGACCATCGACGAGAATTTGGTAATTTTCAAAAAGTAACGAGCTTTTTAGTAATTACACAATATACAAGGATCTCCATGTAATTATCCCAAACAATAAAGAAACAATTTCAGAGACAAGATTCCATCAATAAACTAACTAAATTGTTTAATATTATTCATGAAAATTGAGCTAGAAATGAATAATTATAATAATAATACTCACATGGTTCAAAATGAAGAGAACTTATAAGCTGCAAAGAGACCCCTTTGCCAAAAAGCTCATGAAATCGGTCCAAAACTGAAGCACTTACATCTGTAACATCCATTACATTTTTCTTCATCAATATTACTGTCCCTTTGATCTTCCTCTGCTCCATTATTTTCGGGTCATCTTTGATTTTCCCGCAAACGGATCCCATTAATTTTTCAAGCATTTCTGGGGAAATACATGTCGAAAAAACACCCATTTTTTTTGAATCAATGAGAAATTAAAACACAAAAAATTGAAAAATTGTGGTGGAATAAGAGGAGGGGTTAGGGGGTTTATATATACATACATGTATATATAAATTAATGCATATGTGACAGTCAGTAGAGAAGACTTACCAAGACTTCGATGAGCAAGCTGAATTTTCCGCGAAATTATTATTGACTTTGATTGACGCTTGAAATTTTAATATATTTTAAGAGGATAAAAATATAGTTGAAGTATGGGTTATATGTGAACTGTGATTGTGGGGTAGGGTTGGAAATAAAAGCAAAGTTAGAAAAATACTTGTTACTTATTAGCTCGAAATTGTTTGATAAAAATTAACTTTGAACTGCTTTTTATGTGTTTAACGAATTCTAAATTCGACTTAATTAATAAAAAATGATAAAATATATGTAATAGAATTTAAGTTACTCAAGTTTAACTCATAAATTTGAAATAAATTTATTCAAGAACTTATTCGACTTAATTCGTTAAGTTAAAAAACCCTTGAAGGATAGAACAAGTTAGAAAGGAAATTGGAATAATCCATCTTTAATTTTTTATATTTTTTAAAGAGAATAATTCGTCTTTAATAAAGGTGAATAAAGTTGGTAAAAAAAAAAAAAATAGATTTAGATGGGTGTTCCAATTGGCATATTTCCATTTAAGAATTGACATGGGCACTTAGGAGGATTGGGTAGATGATTGCATTGATTTTTTAGCCCCACTGTTTTCTGGTTTGCCATGTTCTTCTCTGCATGGCCTTTTTTTTTTTTTTTTTTTTTTGGTAAATTTCACTTTTACATGCACGGATTTAAATACAAAAAATATACGTATATAAAAAATAATTGATGGGTTACTATTTAATGAAATGAATTTTATTCAAATTAATATATTATAATTATAGTTAAGTAGGTCGCTTAATAAGGTACAGACTTACGACTCAATAACATACCCATTCATCAGTGACAATAGATCATATTTGATTTGAGTTCTAAAAACTAAAAAACATAACCAAGTTAAAACTCTTCGAATGTAACAAAAAGAAGTTCATAATTTGCGTTATACAAATGTATTATCAACAATTATCACTTTATCCAAAATCTTGACAAAGTATAAATTTAGGGGCCAATTGGATGGCTTATCATATCCTCAAAAAAGCATTTCAGAGTAAAAAAAACTACGAGAAATTCAATTGTTTGGCATCTCGTAAAAAAATTCTTACAAAATTATCTCTCAAAATTACAAATAATTTGAATATTTTTTTGCAACAAATGATTTTACTATTCATGATTTGACAGTTAATAGAATAAATTAAATGTGTTTTTCCGACTATGTTTAAAAATCGAAAATTAAACTAATTACATATTCTAATGCAAAATAATGCAACAATTAAAATAAGATCCATTGTGACTATTTTTTGACGTCTAAATCAATGAGTTTGGCTAAATATATTTAATTAAGATTATTTTTAAATATCAACCCAAACAAATTTTTCACAACAAAAAACATATCACATCAACTACAATCATTACCTATTTTTTTCCTAAAAAATCACATCCTTCAAATAATATTTTCTCACTTTTATCATGAAAATAAATTCTCAGAGACGGACGTGCCAACCAATTGGGCCCTAATAGTTTTCAGATGGTAAACAAAGAAAAAACATATTCAAGCAGTGAAACCAAAGTAATTTTTGCTCTTATAATTTTTTTATTTGTTTAAACTTCTTAATATATATGGTCAAAATACTATTAATTATTTATTGTCTCAAGATTATATATTTTTTTCCACCTAATTTTTTGTCCTCAACTAATAATTGTGCCTTCATTAATCTTTCACACCCTATTGGATTATGAAAAGGCATATGCCATGTAAATCACGTTTCAATCCGATGAATGAACGGTCATGATCGATTATGGCCATGCATGTCCAACAAAACAATAAACATGGCACAAGATACATATTTATAACAATGTTATTTAGCAAAATAATTGATGTGTTATAATAAATGAGGTCACTTTCTTATTCTAATTTTTACATATTTGCTCATCAATTAGTTTGTTAATTTGTATTTAAAGTGGGATTAAAATATTGCTTAAATTAAAATTGAAAATCTCGAGAAAAAAGTTATGTTATGAATGAGAGCAAAATATTGAGTTTGATCTGACTCGTGATAAGTTAAGCCAGAGCTTCTCTATTGATAATATTTTTGAATTTGGTAAAAGTAATTAAATTATATATTTAATTTCGATTAGCATGGTATTTGTAGTGTATTAATGGTATTGTTATTATTAAATGTTAATTCCATTTTGTTGTTCGATTATATAATATAGTTATAATGTGTATATAATTTTATACACACACTATGCATATATATAAAAGATTTAATACTATTTGAAATTAAAAATCAGTGTGAATATACTTATTGGTCTTGAATTGACTGGTCCAAAATTGACCCTTTTGGAAATTCATCCTACGACCCTATGAAAGCTACAATGAAAAATTTCATTAAGGAAAATAATTGAAGAATGTGTAGAAAATACAAATACAAAGTTACATAATCTAAAGCAAATTTAGTAATTTCTTAAATAATTTTTTTGCTGAAATCCTAAAATTAAATCAAAGTAAACTTATCTTTGAATAATGAACTTTATAACAAGTTTCTTTATATTTTATTTTTTTAATTTAATATTTTCCTATCATTCTAAAAGTCTTCAAAGTAGGATATTGGATATATGTCACAAAAAACCATAACAATATTGAACAGTTTAGCCGTACAATTATTACAAAAAATGAGATAACCTATAGTATCAATTAGTCACATTATAAATAATTATTTGTTGCTCATTTGTGTAGATTATATACGAAAAAGTCAAAATATCAATTTAAGAGAATAAAAGTCACATTTTATTTATGAAAGATTGTGATGTGCTACCAATCTACACGGTTTAACATAACAACCATTTAATTGTCTCGTTCTCTTTTATACAACTTCACAAGTTATATTTACTTTGAAACACATAATATATATAGTAATTCTTATGTTGAATTAAATAAGCAGCCAATTAATTAATTATCACATAAAAAAGCGACGTGTTACTATATTTCCATGCTTATCTATACTTTTAACATTTTTATAAAATCCAATTGAGTTTGTTTTTTCCCAATGTCTTTACCATAAACCAAACTGTTCCTTTCTTTGGTCGTTTGAATTAATAATTAATTATTACTTTTTAGTGAGGCGTGTTGAATGTAAATTTTGTAATTTCAAGAATTCACATTTTTTTGAAAATGTCAAATGTACATTACCAAGTCATAATTTAGATAATTAACAAAACTAAAGTCATGGTTTGGATCAAAAACTAATATGTCTAATTAATTTATAGTCTATATTCTTACATAAAAAATAAAGCGTCTCGTATTAAGATATACGCTTCTCTCATATGAAATCATTCACACATTATTACACGTTATTACTAATTTGAATGTTTCGGAAAATGTTTAAGCATTTTTAACAAATTTTAGTTACTCTCATATCGTCCTTTTGTTTAGATATTCGAGACTTATTCTTCTATATATTTGCATGACAAATATAGTAATTTAATGAATGATTATGAAAAATAGAGGTTTTTCTACTCCAATATTAAAATTAATAAGTACTAATGGGGCAGGTCTCATGCTATAGCAGCCACTTGAACTATAAAAGACTATTCTACTCAATTTAAAAAAAAAAATCATAGTAGAGTATGCAAATGATCATTAGATTCATAGAATTTCACACGTTTTCCATAAATAAAATTAGTATGTTATGGCCAAAAATGATGTATCAACTAATAATTAATAATAATTAGGTAAACCTTCGGAAAATTCCAACTTTAGCCAAGCACATACCCTAGTTGTAATTTGTAAACATTAATAATGCATTAATTTTACCTTGGGGAGAATTCTAGCCCATATATATAATACTAGCGTGTACCCCGTGCTATGCACGGATTATAATTTAAAATATCTCTTTTGAAAACCCATAATTATCATATTTATATCCATTAACTCAATACAAAAAATCATTCAATAGAACAATGAAGAAATAGATCAAATTTTAGTAATGTTAAAAAATCATAATATTATGACTCCTTATTGTTCATGAGAAATATAAAATAATGTCACTTAATAGTAAAAAAATCCTTGTGCCAAATAAACAACAAATTATTTATTTAACCCAACAATACTTTTCAACAAATTTGTTTGGTGGAAGAAGTTGAGAACATTCTTTAAGAAAATAAATAAATAAACAATTTGTTGTCAAAAAGAGTACCACAAAACAATAGAGCTCATTCTTTCTAATTTTTTTTTTCAATTTATTTTTCTTTAAAGACTATTATAATCCTACTATTATTATGAAGAATATTAAAGTGGTTTACTAAACTAAAATTGAAATGTAATTTGTTTTTGAACATATTCTTTTCTAAATAAATTCTCCAAATATATATATTTTTAAATTTTTTAATATAAAAATTTAATTCTAAGCGATTTTTAGGTGATATATTTGAATTTTAATCGAACAATTTTTTTCTTTAACTTTAATGTAGAAGATGAAACAAACTTATAAAAAAGATTTGGTGAAATCCATAACTTCGTAGATAAAAAAACATTAAATATGACCAATCACATCAATATATTTAATGACTAATTATGTAAAGTCATGGATATCTATCTATCAAAGTAAATATATTAAGGGACTAAATTATATAATAATAACAATAATAATAATAATAATAATAATAATAATAATAATAATAATAATAATAATAATAATAATAATAATAATAATAATAATAATAATAATAATAATAATAATAATAATAAACAAATGTCACTTATAAATAGAATATGATTATACTCAATTGTAATATATTTCATTTATCATACAAAAGTTAGGCTTGTAAATCAAATATTATGAGCTAAGAATGAAGTGACTCAAACTCATTGAATTGGAATACAATAAGTTTAAGGCCAACTTACAAATTCTCTTATTCTAACTCTACTCAAGCTTATTGTAACTTACAAATTCTCTTATTCTCAGACTTTTACAAACTTCAAGCTTATTTCGGCTGACTCATTAGTCTTTATCAAATAAAAAAGTCCTCAATATAATCATAATAGTTATTATTCATTTCCATTGAAGAAAACTGAATGTCATAATAAATTATAAACATAAGAAAATATGTAGAGATATATAAAAATATTTTTTTACATAAATATTGACTATTTCAATTCCACACAACTAATTAAACCAATATATTATAAAAAGAATATTAATGGGAAAATTATTAAAAAAATTTACTAATTACACTTAATATCCACTGAAACCAAATAAGATAAATAAATAAATAAATAAAACATAGTAGTCTGCTTCCACATTTGCCAGCTTTGTGTCCATGGAAGTCATTTGATTTATGTCTGCCATAGATTAACACTAATAGAAAATTAAAATAAAAAACAAATAAAAAAATGAATAAGAAATTGAGAGTAATAACATAAAAATAAGAAAGAAATCAAAACTTTATGATCTTGTAAATGTGATGTTAGACTATGAACATGCACAATTATGATATTACAATGAAATGCCAATTTAAAGAGAATTGAGAAAAGTAGCCATTTAATTTTTAAAAGAATTAATTGCTCATTTTATAAGCTTAAATTGTGGACATTAAAAATTATAACTATAGTCAATTACTCATTTAATTAACATCAATTAATGGACGTCAATATTTATAATAATAGTGAATTACTCATTTAAAAAATCAATTACTCATTTCGTCATTCCAAAAGAGTCAATTACTCATTCAATTAGCATCAATTATGGAAGCTTATTGTTTGCCCTAATTGTCTGTAAAATCTTTTCTTTACTATTTTTATAAGTCAAGATGTAAGGAACAAATAAATACGATTATACCAAATATTGTTCAAATACTATTAACTATAACTTTTTATTGTGGAATTTCATTTCTTAATTAATACAATAAGTCTATTTACATCTAACAAATCATAAAAAATTAAACTTTAGTCAACATATTATAATCTCATTTAATTGTAGGCTTACTAACAGGAACTTATCATAAAACTTGTTATAACCACTATCAATCATGAATGCAAAATACATTATCCAAATATTGTGTTATTTACCAAATAAGTGTTTTTATATTCCTAATTAATATGTTTAAATCCAAACTTTCAAATTACAAACTCAATCAAATCAATTAATAAAAATTTTCTCAACAGTAAAAAAAATTAAAATTACCGAAAAAAAAGATAGAGAGCAAAGTGGGTCCCACACCACTTTGCTATAATATATATAATGATAATGATATTAGTTCTCAATTATTTTAATCAATAAAAAATAACATTAATAAGTAATGTAGTGAAATTTAGTACGTGAAGCCTATCTATACAGGTTCACATATAGTCTTGAGGCGCTAAATTTTCATAATTTTGGAATATTAAAATATAAATTCAACCAGAAGATAATTTCTATAATATTGAAACGATAAAATGAAAAATTATTTCCAATAACAAAAATTATAATTATATTATTAAATTAATTTTTTTTCTAGTTCTCATAAAGAAACTAAATTTAAATTCAAAATTTAATCTAATAAGAAAAGGAAGAAGGGAATAGAAAATAGAAATCAGAGATTTGTCTTCAACCTTCAAAATTCAATATTGAACGCTTTTATTTGCTACATTCATAATCTAAAGTTTTCCCCAATTTTATTAAATATATATATATATATATATTAAAAAAAAAGATTATTAGTACACTCCTTTGCACATATATATTAAAAACAATTGTTAATATACAATAAATTTAACAACAAAAATAATACTATAAACAGAAAAATAGTACACAATGGTATTAACTACAAAAAATAAAAATTAATGGAGTGAAAGATTACCTCAAGCATATATGTATAAGTATTCCATTGCTCCATTCATAACCACTCAGCGCCAAATAAAATATGGACTAAAAATTTCAATCGACTAAGAAATTCTCATAATGTCATTAATGTTTAAGACTAAATTAAATGAAGAAAATCGAACAAAATTGAAAGCATAAAATTCAAAACTATTGAAAGATGAAAAATAAAGAACTAATAAAATAAATTACCTCACATCAAATCATATTCACTTTTGTAGATGAAAAAATTAGTGAACATGGAGAAACGTAAAATTGATTTGTGAAGCAGAAAAAGTATGGCATAATTTATAAGTTTGTAGATTAAATGAAAATAATTTATAGATGTATCAGTTTCTTTATTAACTGCATAATTCCATCAATTGTGGAATGAATTAATACGTAAATTTAGCTAATGTAAATTAAATATTCCTCCTAATTAACAATTTCGATTTGGTAGTCAATTTTAAAAATAAAGTTTGAAATTTAAATTTAAGCCTAATGTGAACGTACTTAATTTAGACCATTCTTTATTTAGATATGCTAAGAATTATACATGGTAATAAATTTTGGTCTTTCCATTTGCATTAATGATCACAAATCACAATCAAAACATTGTAACTCTTCACATTTTGGTTGCAAGTGAATGTAATAGGAAGTAATTTAATTTGATTATCTAATTTAAGAATAGTAATCAATCTAAAAAATTTAACCAACCAATAAGAATTTTTCATTTTATTAAAAAAATTCAAAATTCTAAAAAATTAGGATTAAGGAAAAACTGTGCTATAATATAGTAGAAGATTCCCGTTTTATAATAATTATATTTAGTATTATTTTGTCTCCATTAATTTTAACAAAAAAAACTTATAATCTTAAATTGATTTTTTTCTAAATATTTGTTATTACATTTTTTAAATTAATATGTTCATTTGGTTGTTCACTGCATTCAAAATTACCTCTGAATTAAAATGAGATAATGGGTTTTCTCTTAAAGAAAAATATCATTTAAATTGATTTAATAAGATCAACATTTTTTAACTACCTAGAGATAAAAAAAATCAATGATTAATAAATTCAATATTATTAGCTTTTTTCAATCTTGATTAGGAATTCAAAAGTAAATCTTTAGAGAAACCGAGTGTGAAATATGTTTTGTAAAATATTTATGATCAAGTGGGTCAAATTTGATAATGTAAACACAAAGATTTGGTCAAAGTTTCTCACTATGTCCAAAATCCTATACGTGGTTTTAATTTCCAACACCTAAACTACTAGACATTCATACAACTTTGTATTAATCAAAATATAAGTAATAATTTGTACTATTATTATTATTATTATTATTGCATCACCATCATGGCATCATCATATCATATTAAATTAAAAAATATTAATAATGCCAAAATCTAATTTACTCGAATAAATTACACTCTTTAATACAGCAAATAAATTTTAGAATATAGACTTATCCTTTAAAACTCTCTATATTTTCATTCACGTGAAACCTCCCACTTTTGCATTACACACGTAATAGATTAATTTAAGAATATTCTACATAAAATAATTCCCACTATTCAAAAGTTTGCCCAACTTCAAGAAAAATAGATACTATACTTTTCTTGTTGGCTATATAAAGAATCAGAATTAAACTAAAAAAGGTTAAAAGTTTGATGATAAAAAGTAATAAATATGGAAAAATAAAAAATTAAACCATTATGGGCACCAAATAAATAATTATAAACAAAATAAAGCATGATTTGAAAAGGAAAAAAAATATGTTTTAGGAAATTTGACATAAAATAAATCCCCTCAAAAAATTTTATATATATATATATATATATATATATATATATATATTGATCATATTCTTTACTTGAGATGGATTACCACTTTATCATTTTCTTTTTTCTCTTAATTATTTAGATTTTCTTTTGTCTTCTAATAAGCATTGCATGCTAATCAAGGAGTACGTACGTGCACTTTTTTCTATTCCTTTTCAATATTCCATTCTTTATACTTCTAGTGTATCAAAGAATGCGATATCATATATGGAGAAAATTTAAACGAATTTATATATTGAATATAATATATTTTGCTAGTCATTTTTGTAAATTAATTTGTTTCTAAGTGAAGACAAGTACAAGATAGTATATAAATCCATCGTACAAGTTTCCTTTACGAAGCCTAACATCTAATAGAGTCAACAAATGCAAAGAAATCCAGCTTCAACCGAACTTGGTACAGCTCAAATTAATGAACCAAAATAACAAGATCAAGTTTGAATATTTGAGCTAATTAAGCTAATCAAAATAAAATATAAAATATAAAATATAAAATAGATAAAATCATAACAATCATTGACAATATAAAATAGACAAAATCTTGCATTCACCATAAAAATTATGTCTTTTCAATTAGAAATATTAATTCAAAACGTGAATCTCGCATTCAATTAAATATTATATATATTATTGGAGCCAAAAGAAAAGTTGTAGATTTGCATTGTGGAAATATGGGTCCATTCCAGACTGGCCAATATTTGAAATAGAGTTCCCAACGGATGAGTGTGGTTGAAATTTGAAACCATTTAACACTTAGGCCACCAGATTGTGACATGCTTTAATTTTAATAAAATTATATTATTACTTATGTAAATGTTGAGTGATAATAATCTTTCATAATCTTTTATGCAGTGGTCATTACTTAAATTTTATATTTTTGAACTAAGTAACAACCACTATTTGGTGCAAATCTATTTATTTTACCATTTTTCACCTTATACTTGTAAATCAGATTATAAGTCATCTATACTTAAAAAAAATTAAGTTTTTCGAACTAAAATAGCAGGGTCAAGACTCTGATCGAGAAATTAGAAAGCTTAATTAGGTAAATCTCGATTCTTGCAATACCTGCTCGTATCTATCCTATTACCATCCCTAAACTCGGCCACAAATTGGCCCGTTTCACTTAATCTTCTACTATATTATAGCACAGTTTTTCCTTAATCCTAATTTTTTAGAATTTTGAATTTTTTTAATAAAATGAAAAATTCTTATTGGTTGGTTAAATTTTTTAGATTGATTACTATTCTTAAATTAGATAATCAAATTAAATTACTTCCTATTACATTCACTTGCAACCAAAATGTGAAGAGTTACAATGTTTTGATTGTGATTTGTGATCATTAATACAAATGGAAAGACCAAAATTTATTACTATGTATAATTCTTAGCATATCTAAATAAAGAATGGTCTAAATTAAGTACGTTCACATTAGGCTTAAATTTAAATTTCAAACTTTATTTTTAAAATTGACTACCAAATCGAAATTGTTAATTAGGAGGAATATTTAATTTACATTAGCTAAATTTACGTATTAATTCATTCCACAATTGATGGAATTATGCAGTTAATAAAGAAACTGATACATCTATAAATTATTTTCATTTAATCTACAAACTTATAAATTATGCCATACTTTTTCTGCTTCACAAATCAATTTTACGTTTCTCCATGTTCACTAATTTTTTCATCTACAAAAGTGAATATGATTTGATGTGAGGTAATTTATTTTATTAGTTCTTTATTTTTCATCTTTCAATAGTTTTGAATTTTATGCTTTCAATTTTGTTCGATTTTCTTCATTTAATTTAGTCTTAAACATTAATGACATTATGAGAATTTCTTAGTCGATTGAAATTTTTAGTCCATATTTTATTTGGCGCTGAGTGGTTATGAATGGAGCAATGGAATACTTATACATATATGCTTGAGGTAATCATTTCACTCCATTAATTTTTATTTTTTGTAGTTAATACCATTGTGTACTATTTTTCTGTTTATAGTATTATTTTTGTTGTTAAATTTATTGTATATTAACAATTGTTTTTAATATATATGTGCAAAGGAGTGTACTAATAATCTTTTTTTTAATATATATATATATATATATTTAATAAAATTGGGGAAAACTTTAGATTATGAATGTAGCAAATAAAAGCGTTCAATATTGAATTTTGAAGGTTGAAGACAAATCTCTGATTTCTATTTTCTATTCCCTTCTTCCTTTTCTTATTAGATTAAATTTTGAATTTAAATTTAGTTTCTTTATGAGAACTAGAAAAAAAATTAATTTAATAATATAATTATAATTTTTGTTATTGGAAATAATTTTTCATTTTATCGTTTTAATATTATAGAAATTATCTTCTGGTTGAATTTATATTTTAATATTCCAAAATTATGAAAATTTAGCGCCTCAAGACTATATGTGAACCTGTATAGATAGGCTTCACGTACTAAATTTCACTACATTACTTATTAATGTTATTTTTTATTGATTAAAATAATTGAGAACTAATATCATTATCATTATATATATTATAGCAAAGTGGTGTGGGACCCACTTTGCTCTCTATCTTTTTTTTCGGTAATTTTAATTTTTTTTAGTGTTGAGAAAATTTTTATTAATTGATTTGATTGAGTTTGTAATTTGAAAGTTTGGATTTAAACATATTAATTAGGAATATAAAAACACTTATTTGGTAAATAACACAATATTTGGATAATGTATTTTGCATTCATGATTGATAGTGGTTATAACAAGTTTTATGATAAGTTCCTGTTAGTAAGCCTACAATTAAATGAGATTATAATATGTTGACTAAAGTTTAATTTTTTATGATTTGTTAGATGTAAATAGACTTATTGTATTAATTAAGAAATGAAATTCCACAATAAAAAGTTATAGTTAATAGTATTTGAACAATATTTGGTATAATCGTATTTATTTGTTCCTTACATCTTGACTTATAAAAATAGTAAAGAAAAGATTTTATAGACAATTAGGGCAAACAATAAGCTTCCATAATTGATGCTAATTGAATGAGTAATTGACTCTTTTGGAATGACGAAATGAGTAATTGATTTTTTAAATGAGTAATTCACTATTATTATAAATATTGACGTCCATTAATTGATGTTAATTAAATGAGTAATTGACTATAGTTATAATTTTTAATGTCCACAATTTAAGCTTATAAAATGAGCAATTAATTCTTTTAAAAATTAAATGGCTACTTTTCTCAATTCTCTTTAAATTGGCATTTCATTGTAATATCATAATTGTGCATGTTCATAGTCTAACATCACATTTACAAGATCATAAAGTTTTGATTTCTTTCTTATTTTTATGTTATTACTCTCAATTTCTTATTCATTTTTTTATTTGTTTTTTATTTTAATTTTCTATTAGTGTTAATCTATGACAGACATAAATCAAATGACTTCTATGGACACAAAGCTGGCAAATGTGGAAGCAGACTACTATGTTTTATTTATTTATTTATTTATCTTATTTGGTTTCAGTGGATATTAAGTGTAATTAGTAAATTTTTTTAATAATTTTCCCATTAATATTCTTTTTATAATATATTGGTTTAATTAGTTGTGTGGAATTGAAATAGTCAATATTTATGTAAAAAAATATTTTTATATATCTCTACATATTTTTTTATGTTTATAATTTATTATGACATTCAGTTTTCTTCAATGGAAATGAATAATAACTATTATGATTATATTGAGGACTTTTTTATTTGATAAAGACTAATGAGTCAGCCGAAATAAGCTTGAAGTTTGTAAAAGTCTGAGAATAAGAGAATTTGTAAGTTACAATAAGCTTGAGTAGAGTTAGAATAAGAGAATTTGTAAGTTGGCCTTAAACTTATTGTATTCCAATTCAATGAGTTTGAGTCACTTCATTCTTAGCTCATAATATTTGATTTACAAGCCTAACTTTTGTATGATAAATGAAATATATTACAATTGAGTATAATCATATTCTATTTATAAGTGACATTTGTTTATTATTATTATTATTATTATTATTATTATTATTATTATTATTATTATTATTATTATTATTATTATTATTATTATTATTATTATTATTATTATTATTATTATTATTATTATTATTGTTATTATTATATAATTTAGTCCCTTAATATATTTACTTTGATAGATAGATATCCATGACTTTACATAATTAGTCATTAAATATATTGATGTGATTGGTCATATTTAATGTTTTTTTATCTACGAAGTTATGGATTTCACCAAATCTTTTTTATAAGTTTGTTTCATCTTCTACATTAATGTTAAAGAAAAAAATTGTTCGATTGAAATTCAAATATATCACCTAAAAATCGCTTAGAATTAAATTTTTATATTAAAAAATTTAAAAATATATATTTGGAGAATTTATTTAGAAAAGAATATGTTCAAAAACAAATTACATTTCAATTTTAGTTTAGTAAACCACTTTAATATTCTTCATAATAATAGTAGGATTATAATAGTCTTTAAAGAAAAATAAATTGAAAAAGAAAATTAGAAAGAATGAGCTCTATTGTTTTGTGGTACTCTTTTTGACAACAAATTGTTTATTTATTTATTTTCTTAAAGAATGTTCTCAACTTCTTCCACCAAACAAATTTGTTGAAAAGTATTGTTGGGTTAAATAAATAACTTGTTGTTTATTTGGCACAAGGATTTTTTTACTATTAAGTGACATTATTTTATATTTCTCATGAACAATAAGGAGTCATAATATTATGATTTTTTAACATTACTAAAATTTGATCTATTTCTTCATTGTTCTATTGAATGATTTTTTGTATTGAGTTAATGGATATAAATATGATAATTATGGGTTTTCAAAAGAGATATTTTAAATTATAATCCGTGCATAGCACGGGGTACACGCTAGTAGTGTATAATTTTATTCTTTATATCGGACCAATCAATTTAGGCCTATAATCAAATGCTCGTTCGTTTCCAATTTATTACTTCAAAACGGGCTTATTTGATGACAAGCGTATAAATAATTTAACTTACGAAATACGATTAGACGATGATATAATTTAATCCTAATTACAAATGAAATTAGTAGCTAAACCTTTACCAATTTTTGTTCATCTTATATAATGGCTAACTAATTTATAGAATATACAAAATAAATATAGAGTGGCCCATATCAGTTTCAGGCCTCAAGACTTTGGCCCTTTTAGTTTTTGGGCCATAAGTAAATAGACTTTGAATCTAACTATGAATTCTCATCATGGCGTAGGATAAGGCCCAAAGTATCGTGTTCAAACATGTCTTAACAAATTTATTATTCTCACCAAATATTTTGAAATTTATTTATTTGCGAGCCCTATCTTTCAGATTTAATGTTATATATTAATGTCGTGATCTTAACTTAAAAGCTAATTATATATCACAATCACATTAACGAATTTATTTTTCTTGCATGCCATTGTTTTTCCTTTTCTTATTTATAATATAATAATCGGTATTATAAAGTCAATGTCATTTTTCAATAATTATAATAATAGTCAATTCGTATTCAATAATTAATTACGATTTTTAATTAGCTAGAAACTACAAAATATAGTGAAAGCCTTTCACTCTAATTTATTACCTATTTTTTCGCTAGAAATCATTATTTATGAGAGATATTAAATTGTGATTTTTTCTAAACTTGAATTTTGAAAACAAACCCACCCTACACGAAGAAAAATCCTTTGTTCATAAAAAATAAATTAAAAAACTATGCGAGCAATATTAATTTGAGTCCCACAAAATAGTAAAACACCAAATTTATTATTATTTTCCGACTTTTTCTGTCATAGCAATATATAAAATAATATTAATAAATTGATTAGTAATTAATAAATAAAATATGCAGGGGCTCCCAAGCAAATTGGTTTTGTGCGTGAGAAAATAAGAGAGAGAATATCAGTGGGATCTTTCTCACGCACACCAAATTTTCGGTGTTTTTTCTATCAAACATTCAATTGTAGAATCATCAGATCTCTCTCAAAAATCCCATCTTTCGTAATTTAATTCTCTCTCAATCAAGATTTACACCATCCCTTTTCTTATCTCTGTTTAATTCAACTGTATTTAGATTCATACATATATGCAGAAAAAATTTACAAGCACAGCAAAATTATGATAGTTGTGTCAGATGGCAAGTGAAAGAATATAGGTGGGCTCTAAGAAAAATCAAATTCCCAAAAAAATTCTACCGATAAAGCCATGTCGATCTCAGGTAAGGTTTTATCTTGATTATTGGCATTTAATTTTGATTTTGGATGTTCTGAACTTCATATGAATCTGAAATTTTAATTGCATGTTTCTGAATATGAGAATTTGTGTGTTTTTCTAAGCTGTTTTTCTGGATTTGGTTGTGGAATAGAGTGATGTGGATGTATGAGCTAAAGGGGTGTTTCTAATTGGTGATCTTATTTACTGCTTGTTCAATTAGACAATTGTGTATTGCAAATATGTGTATAGACTTTTGAGTTGAACTTTTAGCTACCTAATTAACTTGGGCATAGGTCTTATAAGAATTTGCTTTGAAAGGGGATCTATAAATCACAACACTCTTTAGTAATTTGCACTTACATTCATGTGTTTGTGCATCAATGCTATGTGATACGATATATCAGCAAGGTTTAAATTAATGGAGTACTTCAGGAAATAGTAGAGTTTGTGAACGTATTACCGGGATGTCGACCAATAAACTCGAAGGAATTAATTGATCCCTGTGGCTTTTAGTTGATCAAGTAATAACAGATTTATTCTTTTTTAACTTAGATTGCTTGTGTAACGGTGATGCATCAGCAATGTGATGTGGAAAGCGAGTTTTCAAGTGGTGTGTTTGTCTGTTATTTTGGATCTCACGATAACTCATAGCATTTTAAAAGGAGTTATTTGGAAGGTGATGAGTTTATACGTCATTTTACAGTGGACCGTTTGAATCAATAAATTTTGGGAAAAAGAGTATGATTCTTAACTCTAAAATGGCTATAGTGTCGAATATTTTATGGAAGTGGAAGTTAAATATTTATACTGTTACTCCACATGTGACTACTAAACGAAGCAAGATGGTGTTTGTTGATTTGAGTTCCCCTTGAATTCATGAAGTTTAAATGCCTTATTAGAAATCTTCATCTTCTCATATATGCTTAAAATTATTAAGTTATTATATTTAAGGGATCCAATATTATATTACCTGGATTGACTAATTTCTGCTTTTACAGGACTTCGTACAAAGCATCAACAAGAACTGGAACATTTGACTCTGACCTCACAGCCTCTCAAGACACTAAAGCTTTTCATTTTAGCTGTCAGACAGTATCTCGGACGATCAATAGCGTATCTTTTATCACATGGCGGTTGGCTTATGCTTTTGAGTACTATTGTTGCGATTATCGGGGTACTACTCGTGACTGTTGATGGTCCTCATGAGAAGGTAAACCGTTTATTTGGTTCTATAAATCTCCCCAAATTGTTATACTGTTTAACACGGTTCATGCTTTTCTGCAACACATTTTTCTCATAGCTTTATTTTGTGCAGAGGATTGTTCTCTTAGGTTGTGTTTGGACTGAATCATTTGAAAGCCATGTATTTCAAATTTATCAACAAATCTGTTGAGCTTGTTTGGATTTGGATTTCAAGTAACAAATTACATTGGGTTTCCAAGGCCTTGTTACTCATTGTGATCTATTTCTTCTATCAATATGGTGGAATTTAAAATCCCACCTAATTTGGGTCATTTGAAAACCTTCTCCGAATCGAAATCAATCAATCCAAACACAACCTTATGTTAAAATTTTGTTGTTTTCACACATTCTTTTGGCGCTTTTGTGATCAATCAGTGGATCATCTTGGCTAATTCGACTTAACACCCTACATATTTAATTCTTTATGCAGCATGTTGAGGAAGTATTACTTTATGTTCGATTTGGATTATGGTGGATTGCTCTTGGTGTTGCTTCTTCCATTGGACTCGGTAAGCAAAATCTGCTTAAATGAGCATTGTACTCTAATCCCTCGGCTATAATATTAAAAAGGGATAATGTTGCTTTTACATAGGATCGGGATTGCACACTTTTGTTCTCTATTTGGGACCTCATATTGCCTTATTCACTATAAAGGCGATTCAATGTGGCCGAGTAGACATCAAAAGTGCTCCATACGATACGATACAGTTAAAAAGAGTTCCTTCATGGCTCGGGAAGGATTGTGCTGATATTGGGCCCCCGTTGTTTACATCATCACATGGTGTACGGGTCCCACTCAGTAGCATATTGCCTCAAGTTCAGTTGGAGGCCATTCTGTGGGGCCTCGGGACAGCACTTGGCGAACTTCCTCCCTACTTTATTTCAAGAGCAGGTATAAACTTCGGTTAGGTTGTGTTTGGATTGAAGGATTTGAAAAACATAGATTTCGAATTCATCGATAAATTCGTAGAGCCTGTTTGAATGATTTCAAGTTACAATGGATCTGAAACCACTTGAAGTTTGTTTTGAGCTGTTTTTCAATCATTAGGGTGGATTATGAAATCCACTTATATAATTTAGAGAGAGTTGGAATTTTTTTTCCAAATCCATTCTTCAAATCCTAACACAAACTTAGGTTGTCTTTGGATTGATGAATCTTGATTTGGGAAATTGATTTGAAGGAAGGATTTCAAATTATTCAATAGTAGATGATATTAAAATCCACTATTTAGTGATTGAATAAACAGTTCAAAATGAGTTGTGTACTATTTGAGATGCAACTTGGATCATCAAAACTGAGTTCTTATTGGTTATCGGCCTGTGAATATAAAATATTATGATCTTCAATTAATCGTTGTGTTGATTATGTAAGCGGAGAGTGAAAATTCTTGTTATCAGTTAACGTATATATATTTGAAAAAATTGTAAGCATTACATATATTGTTTGTACAGCTAGCTTGTCGGGTGGTACTGTGGATGCAATGGAAGAATTGGATGTTTCCTCAACAGAAAACAGTGGATTTGTATCTGCTCGTCTAAATCAAATTAAGAGATGGTTCCTGTCTCATGCCCAATATTTGAACTTCTTCACAATTTTAATTCTAGCTTCAGTAAGTTACCTTACTTCATCGGTTTATATGATATACTGCTTTTTGTAAATATTCTTCTCTGCATGAAGTAGATTATTCTTTTCTCATATAAACCCACATTTTTGTTTGATACATGATTATTTATTTTGTTACCCTTCTACTTGATCCTTACAAAGTCACCTTTACCGAAATGTCTCTGATTGAAAAAACTAAAAAAATATCACCACACTCAAGTTGTTTTTGTTGTTTTGTTTTACTGATTGAAATAACTTCAAAAATCTCGCTTTTGGGCACTCTTATAAGTTTTTCTAAATTCATCAATTCTCGGAAAGCTCAAGTTTTTTGTAAATAGACTTTTTTTACACTATAGAATCTTATTATCTGGTCATCTCCTGTGGAACATCTTTTAGGTACCTAATCCTTTATTTGATCTCGCGGGAATAATGTGTGGACAATTTGGAATACCCTTTTGGGAATTTTTTCTGGCAACGATGATAGGCAAAGCCATTATCAAGACTCACATACAGGTTCCCATAAAAAACCTTAATTATATTTATCGGTTTTTTGGCTTTTCATAGAGTAAATATTCCAACTTTGTGTTAAATTCTCGGATAAAATTGCAGACGTTGTTTATAATATCTGTTTGCAACAACCAACTTCTTCACTGGATTGAAAACGAACTCTCTTTACCTGGGCTCGACTCCGTTTTACCAAACCTTATTGCCAAACTTCATTCCATGAAAGACAAGTACATGGCTACAAAACCTCATCCCCCTTCAGATATCGAGGTACTTATTTTCGTTCATTGTTTCAATAATATGTTTATATTTTTGATAAATTACATTGGCACCCCTGTTGAGTCCCTTATTTTGAAAAACACCCCCTTACTTTCTCGTTCAGTAAATGCATATTACAATTTCACCCTCTCTATTTGAGTAGTTCATTGTTATTTCAATAAGTTAAGGGTGCTATATGCAAGTAATCACCTTTTTTGGCTCTATACTTAGCATATTTTTACAATTATTACTAATTATTATCATTACTATTAGGCGAAGAAATGGGATTTCTCTCTTGCGTTCGTTTGGAATACTGTGGTATGGTTCATGCTGATGAATTTTTTCGTTAAGATTGTGAATGCAACTGCACAACGGTACCTAAAAAAGCAGCATGATGAGGAAATTGCTGCTTTGAAGAATAAGTCGTCGGAGAATTCTGATGACTGATAATTCATCGCAAATATATCTTTTTTTTCGATTTTTTTCCTCCTATAATATAATTCTTCAGTTTTAGTCTTTCTGTTTTATTTTTCTAATACTTTTATAATTAGAAATAGGGGTTAGAATTTCTGGTTGAGGGTTATTTAGTCACCATTGAAGAATTTTAAGTCCCCAATGTGGAAAGTTGTAAATTTGCAGGATTGATTATTCTGTATAATATAAAATGGAGGGGCAACATATTTACTTCAAGGGGAATCAAAAACTTTCTCCATTGGAGCAAAATATGAATATTATATATATATATACATATATATATATATGATGCAGAATTCGTTCATCATTCAATAATTTTAATACTTTGATAAGAACTATTAATTTATTCTTTAAGCAATATTTAATCATCATTTGCGTAACGCATTCAATGTATTTTACCAACTTCAAAAGTGGGTTTTTCTAGTCCAAGTTAGCCTAATTATTTAGTTTTTAACAGTTGCCTGATCAAGATTCGTGTAATTGCATTGATTAGTCCAAGTTAACGCCTAATTATTTAAGCTTAATTTATTGCTTAGTTAATCAATATTGTATTAATTGTTCGTTCCTTCACGATTCACTCTTCCATTATTATATTTTAAGTCTTGCATAATATTATCTTGAGATTAGCTTTATTTTTTACCAAAGCGAATCGAATTAGTGTTTATCTCTTGATTAAACACGTTTTAGGATAAGTGGAATTGGATTACTATGATAATTGATTGGCTTATTCTTCTTCTTCTTCTTCTTTTTTGGATAAAAAAAATATTGTATTTTTTCATTGCTTTTAATTTTCCTTAATTAGTTTCACTTTTTGTTTGAATTCCTAATAAATATCCTTACATTCTTACAATCCAAGTCTGATACAAAACAAGTACATGAATATCTAATTAATTATTTAGATTATGCTTCAAATGACGTGTTCACGTGGTTAGATATCTTTGGATTCCAATTATTGTAGGAATTTACTATAAAATTGATGTTAATGACAAAACAATTTTCTAAAGATGATGTCCCAACATGACTTTCTTCTTCTTATCTCATTAAATTAAAACAAAAAATCTCTTTATACTCAAATTAGTTAAAAACCTATAATTCTTTTTTATTATCATATATACATACATGTCACAATAATCTTACAAAGATAAATGGTCCCCATCTAATAAAATGTTATATGTTTGTATTGAGTTAAGACTTGGGAGTACCAAATCAACCCTAAGACTGGAAAACGAAAGTTTGATTTAAATAAAAGAGAGTACTCCAATTACTCAAGCAAATAGTTAAGTTGAATTTGGTGCTTTTTATAGAGCATCTCCAATGGTTTTCTTTTGTTTTTTAATTTAGTATATACATTTATAAAATAGTACAATAAGGTCCATTACAATTAAGTCTCTAAATTTTAAAAATGTTACGATTAAATATATGTTATTTTTTTATATATGTTATTTTTTGAAAATTTTATATATTTTAATTTTGAAAAGTTTGAAAATGTTACGATTAGGTCCATTTATATATGTTATTTTTTAATATTTAATTATAAAATAATAAATATATATTAAAATATATAAAAATATTAATTGAAGCATGGATATATTACATGAAACAGGAAATAACTAATATTACATGAAATGAAAAATAGTACGATATGAAAAAATATAATAATATAAAAAGTTCATGAACTGCGACAAGCGTGTAATATGGTACAGTGGCTTTTCACACCAAAATTTAGATATAATAAAGATTTTGATTCTTTAATTTAATTGCTTAATTTTAATAATTGTTTGTGATCTTATCATGAACTACCTCTTTAAAATAATGATAAATAAAGAAATAAAATATTATTGTTTTTGTGTCGAATTAGGCTAGGTCCCATCTCCACTTTCATCTGGGGGAATGCATAAATTCATACTTTATTGAATTTAAATTAATCAAACTTTCATCCAATTCGATACCTTTGTACTATTAGTGTAATATTTTATAGATTCTGTTGTAATCTGTATCATTTTGACCTTTACCTAATTATAATATTGCAATAAAATATTATATTTTGACAGTGGAACAAGACAATCTGGCTAGCTATTATTATATATATTATATTATATATCTAAATTATATTAATTAAAAATTTGTGGGGGGATAGGAACATAATTATTTTGTATTAAAATCCTCAGATCCCAAGCTTATGTGCTGTGGACAAAACCCAATCAATTTTTTAGGACTTTAAATATTGCCAGGTGGACATTATTATTTAATGAGGAGGATTTTACCAATTTATTTATTTATTTTAATTAAAGTGGACTATATATAGAGTTGTTTTGATCATGGGCTTATTAGGGTTGGTTAATTGATAAACCTCATTTTTACGCAATTTCCATCATTCATCCGACACGTTTAGTATAGAATTTGCATCATATTTTTATCCCACAAATACGTTTAATGTTACTTTTGAGTGCCGTAGGAAATTTCTATGTTGCAAAGGAAAAATACCAATTGTAGGCTAAAATCGAGAGCGAGTTGATTGAAAGATGGAAACACACGGCGTACAAGCGCCATTATGAATGGCGTACAAGCGCAGAAACACACGGCGTACGTACGCCGTGTAAATCAGCGCCCGAACAACGAAGGCAGAGAATTTGGTCACTTCGCGTACGTACGCGGGATTTCACGGCGTACAAGCGCCGATTAAAGCGGCGTACAAGCGCCGTTAAACGAGGCGTACAAGCGCCGTTCATAGTGGCGTACAGGCGCGCATTATTCTGATTCAATACGCGCGAAGCCCATGATCGGCCCAATTTCGGTTTTATGTTATAGATTAGGTATAAATACCCCCTCCAAACATTGTATTAGGGTTCGACTTTTATTTTCTTGAATTGAGTTGTAAAGATTGAGATCGAGAGACAAGATTCAAGAACGATTGTAGACAATTTATTCGACAACGGGTTTAATCGAAATTATTTTCTTTAATCTCTTTTAATTCTTGTCGTATTATGATGTTTACTTTATTAATTGTTGATTGTTTCTCTGCATCTATGGAGTAATCCATTTTATTCTGGAATCGGGAATAGCCCGATAATATGTTATCGATATAGATTTTAGAACCGTTTATGTTATATCGCGTATGCTTATGATTTGAATTCTTGATTGTTAATGCTTGTGAATTTGCTGGCCACTTATTTGCATGTTCATAGATATTAGGTGAAAATTCTGAAAGGTGACATCTATATCGGAACCCTAGAATTCAAACCTAGGATCCTAAATCACGAAAGTAGTTTTAGGTCTTTTGAGGAATCGATACACTATCATAGAGATTAATGAGTCTGAGTTTAGCCTAATCATCACGAAAGTAGTTGATTAATTATCTTGGGTATATTGTTATGCTTCGACAGAAGATAGTAATTACATTTGGATAGTGTCCTTCATAAGTAGCGATCGTAACTTAATCGGTAATATAATTGAGTCGATAATGTTTATCGTGGTGAACCCTAATTCCGGAATTTCCAATCATATATAACTCAAATCAATTTACTTGCTTTCCATTTAGTTTTCTTTACAACTATCTCGTATTTTTATTAGGCTTAGATTACTGATAATTGATAGGCTAGTGCTTGATTGTTCGGTCCTCGTGGGAACGATATCTTTTGTACTGCACCGAAGCCATGCGCTTGCGGTTTAGGCACATCAAGTTTTTGGCGCCGTTGCCGGGGACTTGAATAGTCAATATTAGTTTTTATCAGATCTTAGTGAGACTAAGCCGTTTTTATTTTTATTTTTATTTTTAATTTTCGTTTTTAATTTTTATTTTTGTCTTTAATTTCAGGTTTTCGATTCTTCCTTGTATGCGAAGTAAGCTTGATTTCGAACTTGATCCAGAAATCGAGAAAACCTTTCGTGCTAGGAGAAGACAACAAAAACTGAAACAAGCTCACCTGAAACAAATAACGATGGCTGAAGAGAATGTGAATGTAAACGTCAACGCAAACGCTAACGCGAATGCAAACCCGGCTGCAAATGCGAATGCGAACGCAAATGCGAGATGTCTTAAGGATTTTGCAGCGCCGAATGCGCAGACACTTCACTCCAGCATCGCCAGGCCTACTGTAGAGGACAACAATTTCGAGCTCAAGCCATCCCTTCTGCAAATGGTTCAGCAGAATCAGTTTGGGGGTGCACCTACTGAAGAGTCGAATCTCCACTTGTCAATGTTCTTAGAGTACTGTGACACTCTGAAGATGAACGGGGTTTCTCAGGATGCTATCAGGCTGAGATTATTCCCGTTCTCACTGAGAGACAAGGCGAGAGCTTGGCTACATTCCTTACCGACTGGTTCGATTAGAACATGGGATCAACTGATGCAGACCTTTTTAGCGAGATACTTTCCACCGAGCAAGACTGCGCAACTGAGGAATCAAATTACGACTTTTGCTCAGAGAGAAGGTGAATCGCTATACGAAGCTTGGGAAAGATTTAAAGATCTTCTACGACTGTGTCCACACCATGGGCTGGAGAAATGGCTAATAGTTCACACATTTTATAACGGGCTGATTTATACCACGAGGATGTCAGTCGATGCAGCAGCTGGGGGAGCTCTGATGAATAAAGGTATCGATGAAGCCTACGACTTAATCGAAGACATGGCATTGAACCACTACCAGTGGTCAAGCGAAAGATCGACTCCACAGAAAACGCCAGGTAAGTACGATATTGATGCCATTACTTTACTTTCTGCACAAGTAGAGGCTATGTCTAAGAAACTTGATTCTATGAATATGCATGTTAACTCTGTTACTACCCCACCCCCTATGTGTGAAATATGTGGTACAGTTGGTCATGTTGCTTTAGAGTGTCAATTTGCGAGTATACCAACCGATCCCTCTATAGAACAAGCCAACTATGTGAACAACTTCAACCAAAAGAGCGACCCGTTTTCAAATACTTTTAACCCTGGTTGGAGGAATCACCCAAATTTTTCATACAAGCCGACTCAAAACGCAGCCCCACCACCTAATTTTAGACCACCACCGGGATTTCAACAAAGGCCTTATAATCCTGTCCCACCACAGAAATCGAACCTAGAGTCACTTCTTGAGGGTTTCGTAGTAGCCCAGACTAAACAAAACGAAGTAGTAAATGATGCAATTAAGCAACTAGCAACGAAAGTAGATTCATTAGCAACTCATAACAAAATGCTAGAAACTCAAATTGCACAATAGGCTAATAACCCGATTAGGACTTCTGGTTCGTTTCCCGGTCAACCCGAGACAAATCCAAATGAACATTGTAAGGCTATTACTTTAAGGAGTGGTACTAATTATGAAGGTCCTAAGATGCCTACAGATGTGAGTCAGACTGAGTCAACTGATAAGTTAGAAAAAGAGAAAACGCCTAGCCCTGACAGCTCAACAGATAAAACGAACGAAGTAACTGAAAAAGAGCCTGTTTATGTACCTCCACCACCATATGAACCACCCATACCCTTTCCTCAAAGATTAGCTAAGGCAAAATTAGATAAACAGTTTGGAAAGTTTTTAGATGTTTTGAAAAAGCTATACATTAACATTCCATTTACTGATGCACTTGCACAAATGCCGTCATATGCTAAATTTTTGAAGGAAATTCTTTCTAACAAACGAAAACTTGAGGATTACGAAACCGTGGCTTTAACTGAAGAGTGTAGCGCATTAATTCAAAATAAATTGCCTCCTAAGCTTAAAGACCCCGGTAGTTTTTCGATTCCATGTGTGATAGGTAACGTGAGTTTTGATCATGCTTTGTGTGACCTTGGTGCTAGCGTTAGCCTTATGCCTCTTTCGGTTTCACGTAAGTTAGAGATGGGTGAGTTAAAACCTACTACGATTACTCTGCAATTAGCTGATAGATCTGTGAAGTATCCAGTAGGTATGCTAGAAGATGTACCGATTAGAGTAGGAAATTTTTTTATTCCTGCTGATTTTGTTGTTCTAGAGATGGAGGAAGATTCTCAAATCCCCATCATACTTGGTAGACCGTTCTTAGCCACAGCTGGTGCTATTATAGATGTTAAGAACGGTAGACTATCATTAAAAGTCGGGGACGAGAAGGTTGAATTTAATTTAGCTAAAACTGTTACTTATCCTTCTCTTGAGAATTCTTGTTGTAGAGTTGATCAAGCGGACCGGCTAGTTCAAGACAAGCTTATGAAATATCATTGCATTGATCCATTGGAAGCTTGCCTAGTGAACAACGGTTCAACAGGAGATGAAGACGAAGCCATTGCTGATATCGCTCGTCTTCTCGAGGGAAATCCACCGGTCCCAGTCAATGTCATTGGAGTAAAGGAGTTGAGCAAAGATCCTAAGGAAAGCAAAGAATCCAACTCGACACCCCAGGTAGAACTAAAACCACTTCCCTCGACACTCAGGTATGAATTTCTCGGCCCTAATTCTATGTATCCTGTGATTGTGAATGCTGATTTAAGTAGGGAAGAAATCGATAAATTACTTAGCGTTCTTAGATCACATCAAAAAGTCATAGGTTATACAATAGATGATTTGAAAGGGATTAATCCATCGTTTCGCATGCATAAAATTTTGATGGAAGATGATTTTAAACCTTCTAGGGAACATCAACGTAGATTAAATCCTACTATGCAGGATGTAGTTAGAAAAGAAGTTTTAAAATTGTTAGATGCTGGAATTATTTATCCTATCTCTGATAGTAAGTGGGTAAGTCTGGTACAAGTAGTCCCTAAGAAAGGAGGAGTGACTGTGGTGAAAAACGAGAAAAACGAATTAATTCCTACTAGGACAGTCACCGGGTGGAGAATGTATATAGACTATAGGAAATTGAACACGGCGACACGAAAAGATCACTTTCCCCTTCCCTTTATTGATCAAGTACTTGAAAGGTTAGCTAATCATTCGCATTTTTGTTATCTAGATGGGTATTCGGGATTTTATCAAATTCCCATCCACCCTAATGATCAAGAAAAAACCACGTTCACATGCCCCTATGGCACTTATGCTTTTAGGAGAATGCCTTTTGGTTTGTGTAATGCACCTGCTACTTTTCAAAGATGTATGATGGCTATATTTTCTGATTTGATTGAGAACATTATGGAAGTTTTTATGGATGACTTTTCTGTATATGGCACTACTTTCGATATTTGTCTGTCTAATATTTCTCGAGTATTGCAGAGATGTGGAGAAGTTAATTTAGTCTTAAATTGGGAAAAATGCCATTTTATGGTTAGGGAAGACATTGTGTTAGGCCACCTCGTATCTGAACGAGGAATTGAAGTTGATCGAGCAAAGTTGGAAGTGATCGAGAAGTTGCCACCACCTACCTGTGTGAAAGACGTTAGGAGTTTCTTGGGCCATGCCGGTTTTTACCGGAGATTCATTAAGGATTTTTCTAAGATTACTAAGCCCTTAACTCATTTACTTGCTAAAGATGTCTCTTTCGATTTCGATAATGATTGTCTTGATGCTTTTCGCAGGTTGAAGGAAGCACTCGTTACCGCCCCTATTGTTCAACCGCCCGACTGGAATCTACCTTTTGAGATTATGTGCGATGCGAGCGATTTCGCTATTGGGGCAGTATTGGGCCAAAGAAAAGATAAAAAGATGCATGTCATCTACTATGCTAGTAGGACGCTAGACGAAGCCCAAATGAATTACGCTACCACCGAGAAAGAATTATTAGCCGTAGTGTTCGCTTTCGACAAGTTTCGTTCATATTTGGTTGGCTACAAGGTTATTGTATACACAGATCACTCCGCGATTAGGTATCTATTGAGTAAAAAAGACGCAAAGCCGAGACTTATCAGATGGATATTACTACTGCAAGAGTTCGATCTCGAGATCCGAGATAAAAAGGGGATAGAGAATACCGTAGCCGATCATCTGTCTCGACTTAGAGAAGATGAGAATAACGAGAAATTACCGATAGACGATTCATTCCCTGATGACCATCTTTATGCAGTGGCTAAGATAGATGCACCGTGGTACGCTGATTTCGTTAACTACTTAGCATGTAAGATTCTACCGCCCGATTTTAGCTATCAGCAAAAGAAGAAATTTTTCACTGATCTTAAACATTACTATTGGGACGAGCCTCTTCTTTTCAAGCACTGTACAGACGGGGTATATAGGAGATGCATACCGGAAGATGAGATGGTAAGTGTCATGACTCACTGTCATAGTTCACCATATGGGGGCCATGCTAGTAAATCCAAGACGGTAGCGAAGATTCTTCAATCAGGATTTTATTGGCCTACCTTGTTTAAAGACGTTCAAGATTTCGTTAGTGCATGCGACAGTTGTCAAAGAACGGGAAATATATCGAGGCGTAATGAGATGCCCATGAATACAATTCTAGAGGTTGAGATTTTCGATGTTTGGGGAATTGATTTCATGGGACCATTCCCGTCGTCGTGCGGTAATAAATTCATTCTTGTGGCGGTGGATTATGTCTCGAAGTGGGTTGAAGCGATCGCCTCGCCAACAAATGACTCGAGAGTGGTAACTCGACTGTTTAAAAAGGTTATATTTCCTAGGTTCGGTGTGCCAAGAGTAGTGATCAGTGACGGAGGCACTCATTTTACGGAGCGCCAATTCGAAGCTTTACTTACCAAGTACGGGGTTACACATAAAGTTGCTACACCCTATCATCCCCAAACTAGTGGTCAAGTAGAAGTTTCGAATAGAGAGATCAAGGTTATTTTAGAAAAGACTGTCTCGAAATCAAGAAAAGATTGGTCTCTCAAGCTAGACGATGCATTGGGGGCTTATCGCACCGCTTTCAAAACCCCGATAGGTACGACACCCTTTCGTCTCATTTATGGCAAATCTTGCCATTTACCGGTAGAACTCGAGCATAAGGCATATTGGGCCGTCAAAGCTCTAAACTTCGATCTTAAAGATGCTGGTGAACGAAGAATGTTACAGTTACATGAGCTTGACGAGCTAAGACTTGATGCATATGAGAATGCGCGAATCTACAAAGAGCGAACAAAGAAGTGGCACGACAAACAGATTCACAGACGAGAATTTAAGAAGGGTGATCTCGTTTTATTATTCAATTCACGTCTGAGACTGTTTCCGGGCAAATTACGATCAAGGTGGTCGGGGCCATTTGTAGTCGAAACAGCATATCCATTTGGGGCTGTTGATATTTGGAGCGAAGGAACGAGAATTTTCAAGGTTAATGGGCAAAGGCTCAAGCATTACATCGCGGGCGAACCGATCGAAAAAGCTATCACGTCGAGCCTTCGCGACGCTCGATCAGACACAACGAATTAAGCGTGGTAACGTCGAGCTATAGACGTAAAACAAGCGCTTTTTGGGAGGCAACCCAAATGTATCCTTTATTTTTGTTTTCGTTTTGTTTTTCTTTCCTGCTGTTTTCGTTTTGTTTCAAGTTTTCAAAATTATCTTCTTTAAAAAAAAAAAAAAATCGAGTCTTGTAAGGCGTACGTACGCGGAGTAATTCGGCGTACAAATAACGGAGGCAGAGTTTTTTATCGAATTCGCGTACGTACGCGAAAATGAATGGCGTCTGTGCGCCGAGTAACACGGCGTACGTACGCCGTGTAAATCGGCGTACAATCAACGATAACAGAGTTTTTTTTAGCCTTCGCGTACGTGCGCGGATATGAACGGCGTACGTACGCCATAATACACAGCGTACGTACGCCGGGTTAAATGGCGCTTGTACGCGTAATCGGGTTTAAGTTTTTTTTAAGAACCTTTTCTTTTATTCTCACCATCTTAAACATCCAAACACCACTTCCCCTTTTTAAACCCTCGATTACTCTCACTCTTTCTCGTTCTTCATCCACTACAGCTACAAGAAGCAACAAAACGCGAACAACCACGAAGATTCAAGCACTATTTCGACATTGGGGTAAGAGATAGCTACAATCCCTTCTTGGACTTCGAATTTGGGTATTTAATTAGGGTCTCTTATATTTCGAAAATTTGGGCAACAATTGGTAGTGTTTTGGTTGGATTAGCTTAGTTTTGACTTGAATTTGTGATATTGAACTTATTTTTGAGGAATTAATCGCCACATTGTTGAATCGAAGATTATCAATTTAGGGTTTGAAAAATTGGGCGAAAATTGGGGGATATTTGAGTTTGATTAATCGCTTTGAACATAGTCTATGCCATTTCACTTCGATTTAGAGTAGATTGCTCGTAGCATTGTTGGAATTTGAAACTATTGCATTGTGGTTTGGAGAATTCGGGTTTTGAATTGTGAATTGAGAATTTGGGGATTGCCATTTGTTTGATTTGCTTGAAGTATTGAGGTATTGAATTGGATTGAATTTGGGCATATTGTTTCGTTGTTGAATTCCGGGTTAGAATTATCGTTCATTGCTTGGCATTGGCAATTTGGTTTGGTTTGCTTGAATTGTGGTTGCATTGGATTGAATTTGATTGGTGTTGAGTCGGGTTGGATTGAATTTGATTTGAATTTGTCGAGGACTTGGGCATTGAAACTACACCGTCACTCCGCCGAAATTTCGAAAAATGGTTAGGACAAAGAATGCGTCTAAGGGTAAGGGTAAAGCTCCGGTGAGCTCTTCTCGAAGTCAACCCGAGGAACGGGTAAATGATAGGAGTACAACATTCGAAACACCGGAAATCGAGATGACTTGGCGACGTCTGATGTCGCACTCATTTTTAAAGGAACGGGCAATTCTATTCACCAAACCCAAATCAGTACGAACCTTAGCACCGCCTACGATTGGAAGGGCTTCTCGAATATATTGCCCAAAATCAATGTCACGTGGGTACAAGAGTTCTATGCCAACTGTGTCGAATACGAAAAATTATACGGGCCGCGTAGGCACCGTCCCACAGTCGAGGTCCGGGGTGTCGAGGTCCACTTTGATACACATAACATAGGACACGTACTACACTTGCCAAACGACGACGGCCCGAGCGAATATCCCGAATTGCTAAGAAACATGACCACACAATTCAAGTCCGAGATCACAAAAACAGTGGCGACTGAAGAGACACAATGGATTAGGCAGGGATCCACACTTAACCGAACTGAACTAAACCCGGTAGCGTCATTTTGGTACGAGTTCATACGCTACCGGTTAATGCCCACGACGAACCGTTCTGAAGTAACACGCGCACGGGCTATTCTCATATATGCTATACTTCATAGGAAAGTCATCGACGAGACTAGAATCATATAAGAGAGCCTTTTTGAAGCTATAGAATGTTTAACCGCCGAAATGAGACATGACTCGGGGAGACGAAAGAGTCCCTTGCTTTTCCCGGCACTTATACATTTACTCTGCGAACACTATGATGTCCCCGAGCTCCCCGACGATATTTTTGAGAATGTCGGCGATGACCTCGGCTATGATGATATCCTACGAGCCCCTCCGCAGAAACGAGCACGACAACTCGAGCCTTCTGATTTACCACAGACAGATGTAAGAACAAGCTCGAGCGCTCCGGCACCCCCTCCGTCAGATCCATACTATGCCCTGCTTGCCCAAATACAAACCGGCATCGCTGAGATAAACACTCGGATGGGCACCATAGAGTCTGACATCACGGGATTTAGGACCGATATTGCGGGATTTAGGACAGCAATGGGTACTATACAGTCCGACATTACAGCTATTCGGGATTGGCAGCGCCAAGAGGACCTTAGACGTAATAACACCCCAACCAACCCCACTGCCACCGACCCGGTCGATGCTTTTATAGACGGCATGGATTATGATAATGAACAGACAGACAACCCCGACGATGCCGCCTAGAGACCACAAACCGCCTTTCGCCTCGTTTGGTTTTTCTTTCTTTTCCTTTTCCTTTCTTTTTCCTTTCTTATGTTTTTAGTTTCTAGTTTACCTTTCGTTTTTATGTCTTTATGTTTTTATGCTTTTATGTTTTTATGTTTTTCTGATTTTAGACTTTAGGATGGAATGTAATGCCAAAGATGATTAATCCAAAAGTCTTTCTTTTCTCTAGTTACAGTGTTTTGTTCCTTTACAGTACCTAGAATAATCAGAATGCTCGTCTCGACTCTTGCCAAGGTTATGTCCCTTTTTACTTTTATGCATGCATACATACATACACACGTTATCACATTAGGGACAATGTGTGATTTAAGTTTGGGGGTTGTTTATGGAAACATAACACTTTTACTATGAATTATAGCTTTATCTTTGTGATCGTCGTACAACGATTGACTAAGTGATATGTAAGCCTGACTTTTTAATAAATATAACGCATGAACTTTTCTGTCGGTGATATCATCTGCTTAGTTACATTTTTCTGGCTAGTCACTAATACGTAGTAGTCCAAGGCATAGGAGTTGAGTGGATCACCCGTTTTCGAAACACATAGGTAGTGGCCTCCAAGTCTACCAACTTAGAATCACGTTTTCTGGCACAATACGAAAAAAAAAAAAAAAAAAAAATGGATTAGTTCGTTCTGTGACCTTTGACACTTGAGTGATTAAGTTCGAAGGAGTCTCTTAAAACTTAACGCCCTATGGCTATCTAGCTTGGGAGTCGTTGACCCAAAGCTCGATAACGGGTGTCATAGAAAGTCTAAGAGAACGAACATTGCACAATCCTGACAAGTATGAGCTCGTTTGCATAAGTGACCTACGCTAAAAGCTCAATAATGTGAACCAGTTAGACCCTAATATCTGTTAGACTAGTTGGTATGGATGGACGCCGCTCATATTGTGTTAGAAACGCCATTCGACTATAATGCTTAAAGATGGCTTTATTCAGTACTTTCTAGAAGTTTGTCTAACTCTGTGGTGTGAGGTAACCAACGATTAGCCGAATGCACGATTTTCTTCTAACAATGTCGGGCCGTTAGTTCACGTCGATTTTTGTACGATTGTATCACATTTCGATTTAGCGAAGATTCATTGATTTTCTGATTTTGTGGGTATATCTTCTGCAAACCCTCACGAGACTATAACTCGTCCTTTTTGGGTAACAAAAAGGTTTAAAGGCTTGTTGCACGTGCTAAGTGCAATCGTGTACTCTACGAAAATGAGTTTATCTTTAGTTTTTGTTTTTGTTTCTTTATTTTACCGTTTGTTCGAGGACGAACAAAAGCAAGTTTGGGGGGGTTGATAAACCTCATTTTTACGCAATTTCCATCATTCATCCGACACGTTTAGTATAGAATTTGCATCATATTTTTATCCCACAAATACGTTTAATGTTACTTTTGAGTGCCGTAGGAAATTTCTATGTTGCAAAGGAAAAATACCAATTGTAGGTTAAAATCGAGAGCGAGTTGATTGAAAGATGGAAACACACGGCGTACAAGCGCCATTATGAATGGCGTACAAGCGCAGAAACACACGGCGTACGTACGCCGTGTAAATCGGCGCCCGAACAACGAAGGCAGAGAATTTGGTCACTTCGCGTACGTACGCGGGATTTCACGGCGTACAAGCGCCGATTAAAGCGGCGTACAAGCACCGTTAAACGAGGCGTACAAGCGCCGTTCATAGTGGCGTACAGGCGCGCATTATTCTGATTCAATACGCGCGAAGCCCATGATCGGCCCAATTTCGGTTTTATGTTATAGATTAGGTATAAATACCCCCTCCAAACATTGTATTAGGGTTCGACTTTTATTTTCTTGAATTGAGTTGTAAAGATTGAGATCGAGAGACAAGATTCAAGAACGATTGTAGACAATTTATTCGACAACGGGTTTAATCGAAATTATTTTCTTTAATCTCTTTTAATTCTTGTCGTATTATGATGTTTACTTTATTAATTGTTGATTGTTTCTCTGCATCTATGGAGTAATCCATTTTATTCTGGAATCGGGAATAGCCCGATAATATGTTATCGATATAGATTTTAGAACCGTTTATGTTATATCGCGTATGCTTATGATTTGAATTCTTGATTGTTAATGCTTGTGAATTTGCTGGCCACTTATTTGCATGTTCATAGATATTAGGTGAAAATTCTGAAAGGTGACATCTATATCGGAACCCTAGAATTCAAACCTAGGATCCTAAATCACGAAAGTAGTTTTAGGTCTTTTGAGGAATCGATACACTATCATAGAGATTAATGAGTCTGAGTTTAGCCTAATCATCACGAAAGTAGTTGATTAATTATCTTGGGTATATTGTTATGCTTCGACAGAAGATAGTAATTACATTTGGATAGTGTCCTTCATAAGTAGCGATCGTAACTTAATCGGTAATATAATTGAGTCGATAATGTTTATCGTGGTGAACCCTAATTTCGGAATTTCCAATCATATATAACTCAAATCAATTTACTTGCTTTCCATTTAGTTTTCTTTACAACTATCTCGTATTTTTATTAGGCTTAGATTACTGATAATTGATAGGCTAGTGCTTGATTGTTCGGTCCTCGTGGGAACGATATCTTTTGTACTGCACCGAAGCCGTGCGCTTGCGGTTTAGGCACATCATTAATTCCATCCATTTTCAGCCCATACCAATTCCCATTTTGGAATTGCACTTTATTGTTTTATAATGATACATTTGATTAATATTATTGAGTGATGTCATATATATTATCGATTTTTTACATTCCGTAGTTTGAATAAAATATGTTTTTAATTAATTTTAATAAATTTATTGAGTGATGTCATATATATATATTATCGATTTGTCTTGAAGTTTCCACAATTATGATTATGACAATTTAGATCTATAATTGTAATATTTAATTATCCTTCGGCATGCATAAAGAAACCATATTATATAATTATATGAAAAAGAAACCAATATATTGTGATATGAAGATATTGTATTAAAACATTATCATTGGTATTTAATATTCAAAACTGTTACAGTTTCAAAATTTAAGGGATATATAAAAGTTGTTTTTATGTAAAACAAAAATGTCACTTCTTTATTTATTTCTTTTTCCAAGAATAAATAAATAGAAGAAAACATTTAAAAGCAACAAAACATACATCAGACAAATTCTTGTGGAGATAGGGGCCATAGGCCAACTTTTACCATAAAAATATTAAAGCCGATTCTCTACAATAATAAAAAGGTAAATTTTTAAATATTTAATGTCAATTTGTTTTGTACTATATGTATATATACACTATATCTTTACAAATAGAAGCAAAGTAAGATAAATAAAGAATATGAAAGTAAAAAACTTTTAGTAAAATTTCCATCTTTTTAATATGAAGCCCACAAGAAAAACATTTTTAGGTTTGTAGATGCCTTTGAATCTTATTAGATATATTTTAGTTGGCAATTTGCCTCTATAATATATAATAAAATTTTGATACCCTAAATAAATAAGAGATTAATTCATTTAGGGATAAATGCAAAAAAAAACCCTGTGAAATAATTTATTGACTGAAAACCCCCTGTGAAATAAATATAGGCTAAAAACCCTCTGTGAAATTTTTTCGTTGCAAAAAACCCCCTGTGAAAGTTAGGTCAGCTACCCCTGTGAAATAAATGCAAAAAAAACCCTGTGAAATAATTTATTGGCTGAAAACCCCCTGTGAAATAAATATAGGCTAAAAACCCCCTGTGAAATTTTTTCGTTGCAAAAACCCCCTCGGTCGTTGCAAAATATTTATTTTATTTTTAGTAAATATGCCTCATAATAGTAAAACCAATAATGTTAATGATCTAAAATTTAAATATTATGAGGCATATTTACTAAAAATAAAAGAAACATTTTATGAAAAACTATCTTTAATATCGTTTTTTGTGTAAACATGAGTAAAAGTGTATCCCAAATGAATATATAAGTACTTATATGTTAATGGTCTAAAATTTAAATATTATGAGGCATATTTACTAAAAATAAAAGAAACATTTTATGAAAAACTATCTTTAATATTGTTTTTTTGTATAAACATGAGTAAAAGTGTATTCCAAATGAATATATAAGTACAATACATAAAAGGGACATAAAAGTAAATGAATAAGTCATTTAATGTCTAATAATCACAAAAAAAAAAAACGCACATACGGCGCGTGTAGCTCACCTAATTGACCGAGGGGGTTTTTTGCAACGAAAAATTTTTACAGGGGGTTTTTAGCCAATAAATTATTTTACAGGGGGTTTTCAGCCAATAAATTATTTCACAGGGGTTTTTTTTGCATTTATTTCACAGGGGGTAGCTGACCTAACTGACCGAGGTGGTTTTTTGCAATGAAAAAATTTCACAGGGGGTTTTTAGCCTATATTTGTGAAATATTTCACAGGGGGTTTTCAGCCAAAAAATTATTTCACAGGGGGGTTTTTGCATTTATCCCATTCATTTAAATTATAGAGCAAGTAGCTCTTGTAAGCACTAATTTTCAAATTTCTTTAAAATGTAATTGAATAACTTGTCCAAAACCATATATATATATTGTTCGAATTCTTTATTCGTTAATTCTTTTAAAAACAAACAATAAAGCCCACATATATATACGTATATATAAATTCAATCATTTAATATAGTTCTTTTAAATGTCTAAACATTATAATTTAAAGTGGAGCTCAATTTCAATGGATCGGAACGAAACTATTTGAGATTTTGATCTCAATTTGTGTTTATGATTTGTTTTATCCAAGTTATGTTGCTAACTTGCTATATATAGAAAAATATGTTCTCAAAAATCACCTTTTCCTTTTGTTTTAGGATAAACCATAATTTAAAATATTCATAAAATATTACAATTAATAGGGCCTTACATAAGCATGGGCCAAGTTTCAATCTAAACCAACTCATTTCTATAATTTTACCAATTTCATTCAACTTATAAATCCCACTACAATTTATTCTTGATAAGAGAGCCCAATAGGAAACCATATGAAAAATAAATTATATGTTTGCAATATTATATAAATAGTTTATAAATATAAATTGATTAGAAATATATACACTTGGCCTATATTAGTCTTTATCCAAGTACCCAATAGTATAACTTTCCTATTTATAATTTTGGACTTTAAAATCAATCAAACTTGACGACAATATACAATTAATACTTCACAAATAGAAAGAAAAATTGGCTTTCTCAACTTTAAATAGAATTGCATTTATTGTATAAATTTGTAATACAATAAGGTATCGTTTGGTTGGTATCATCTGATTGAACATGATAATATTGTGCTTGATAGTTATAAGAGAAATTGAGAGATTCATTGGCAAAAACTTGTTTGGTTAAGATTATAAATGAGAGTGATATCCTAGAAGATATATTTTCAAATTATTTGGTTGCCATTATATATAAAGATTGATACAATGGAAAAGTCTAAAATACCCTATTGTTGATGTTGAATTATCAAAATTATATATATAAAATCATATTTAAAAATAAAATATATTTTATAAATCAAATAAAAATATTTTCAGTATCTTAAGAAATAATACGATTATATAAAATATATTTATTTTACTTATGTTGAATTATAAAAATTATTTTATAAAATTATACTTAAACATATGCAATATATTTTATAATCAAATAAAAATATTTTGAGTATCTTAAAAAATAACATGATTATATAAAATATATTTATTCTACTTATGCTGTATTATAAAAATTATTTATATAAAATTATACTTCCACATATGAAATATATTTTATAACCAAATAAAAATATTTTTAGTATCTTGATAAAATAACAGATTATATAAAATATATTTAATTTTCTTATCCTATTGTTGAAGTTGAATTATCAAAATCATATATATAAAATTATATTTAAAAATATGAAATATATTTTATACATCAAATAAAAATATTTGAAGTATCTTAATCAAATAATATGATTATATAAAATATATTTACTTTACTTATTTGATGATTTTAATACCAAACTTTGAAGTTTAATTCCATATTAAGATTGGACGTAGGTGTAGGTTTTTGGTAAAATTGAGCTAAATATAACAAGATAGAAATTAGGTTAAATGTAAGGGCTAAATTAGTAATGCTACTTTTTAAAATAGGTTGGATATAATCTTGTGATAGTGGATACCACCTACCTGGTGGTATCTATTATCCTAGATATGAGGTGATTAAATATCGGGCTTGTTACGTATCATGGACCGACCTTGTTGAACCAAACTTAAAATTAGAATTGATAATTAATATATCACCCCTATAAACCCCAATCAAACGCTACCTAATGGAAATGAAAGTGATATGATAGGAAATATTAGGAGACTAAATTGGGATTAAATAGTTTAGTTATTATTTTTTATGCCACTACCATTTTAAACATTATTCTTAGTTTCATTCTTGTATCACATGATTATTGTGGCCATATTTAGTAATTATTAAATAATGCAATTTCTTATTGGGTCAAAAGTTCAATAAAAAGGAAAAAAAAAAAAAAGAATAGATGAACTCATAAGTGTAGGAAATACTTGTATTTATCTAAAAAGAGATTCTTTTTAAATAGAAACATATGTCTCCTATTTTAAGTCAACTTAATAATTTGTATGTGTTATAACAAGATTCTGTTGTCATTTAACTTTGAAAATGTATTTAAATAATAACATGAGACACATGCTAGTATTTTATAATTCATAACATCCCAACACGATAAATGTATATTTCAAGTTAATTTTTTATTTAAAAAATATTTTATAGAAGATTATGCATTAGGTATTAAACAAATTGAAACACAATTTACAACAAAAATTATAAAAAAATGATTCAAATATTTACTACACGTGTTGAAAATAGTATCAACCAAAAACTCAAGCAAAATAAATTTCTCCAAAATATCAAGAAAACCACGATAATTATTTCTCAAATTATTTAGTTAGTAGAATATTATAAAAATAGGGAATTTTTTTAGGTATTTGTCTACATAAATCAAGTCACCTGGCGTTATTATTATAATTATAATAATTATTATTCAGTTAGTGTTAGTTACGGGGATTACAAGAATTGGCAGACACATTCATTGTGTTACATTACATGATAATTGCTAATTCAAATACTACTAAGTACTAATCAATCAAAAGGTGTTGGGTGGTTAGCCGAATATAACTGCCAATTATTGTTAGTGGTATTTTTCTCCCAAATATTAATGATGTGAAAATGACAAAATGTGTTACATTTACTGATTTACAACTAATATATTTATTTTGTGTATACACACATATTAGTTTTTTCCCCGAGTTTATTAGTGAAACATTTTTGAAGTGTTCTTCAATTATTATAATTTCTTATTTTGAATTATCATTCCTCTTAAATATACATAAACAAATTTAGTGATTATGAGATTCACCTTACATAATATGATCATATTAGGAGTGCATCAAAATTTTAGAACCTCTTAAAATCACTTGTTTAAGGGCATCTCCAATGGATAACACTAAAATGGTGTAAGTTTTGCACCATTTTAGTGTCTGCTACAGTAATGCTACTCCAATGTATAACACTAAATCTCACACTAAAAGTATATTCCACATAATATTCCTTTTTAACCCCATTTACTATTATTTCTTATATTTTACAAATAACACCCTACATTAAATTCTTTATTACATATTCATCCAAGTTAATATTTTTTTTTATATTTTATAAACTTATAAAATTATACAATGATTATTTAATAATAATAATAATATGAAGTATATATATTTTTAATATTTTATCGACGAAATTAAATATCAACGAAATTAAAATTGTACATAATATATAAAGATCGAATTATATTTAAATAGAACATAATTAAAAACGATTAAAAATGCAATTCACTAATCTTGTGAATTACGATTTGACAAAAATCTTGATATTGACAAATATAAAAAAATAACATATATAAAAATATAATGGACCTAATCGTAACATTTTCAAAATTAAAATATATAAAATTTTCAAAACATAACATATATAAAAAAAGATAATATATCTAAAAAAAATAACACATATCTAATCGTAATATTTTTAAAATTTAGGGACTTAATTATAAATGGACCAAATTGTACCATTTTATAAATACATATACCAAATTAAAAAATTAAAAAATATAAAATAATTAAAAAAAATAAAACCCACGGCAATTTGCCGTGGGTGGAGCCCACATATACCGTTCCAAAATGGTGCTCCAACACCAAAATGGTGCTCCATTGGAGATGCCCTAACATATACGAAGTAACAAAATCATGAATTAATTAGAAAAACATACCTATCTCAATGTTGATAGATGTGAAACTCCTACATTGAGTAAATATTGAAAATACGAAAACCTTATAAACATTTTATTAAAGAATTTATGTTCATCTCTTGGGTATCCTTATAACAAGTGCAATATAGCTTAATTGTAGAGTGCACTATGTGACTTTGAAGGCAATTTTCGCATCAATGGGTTCGCAAGCTCAAGATATATATGTTAAATAGTATTATAACTGCTCGTAAATCAAAATTTCGAGAGCTAAGTGCTATACAGAATAAAGGGCTTCACACCGCGATAAAAACGTCACATTTTGGAGAAATGGATTATTATGATGCTCCATATCCCACATAACATAAGATAAGGATTGAAATGTTATATGGGGCCAACCCCCGGTAGAGTTAGTAAGGGCATGTGAATGTTGTGGCCTTGGTCACGGGTTCGAATCCTGATGAGGGAATGTCTATTTGCCTTCTCTACTGTGCGCATGTCAGCTATGGATAATCTAATTTGGTTTACCTCTCTTGTGTGGTTTGCAGGCTATTGCACAAGAGAGGGGTTTACTCAGTGCGCACCTAACGGTAGCGGCTGCGGGTTCCCTTGTCATAAAAAAAATGATTGAAATGTTATATTGCTTACAATCATTGGTCAAAAAACCCCATATGCATTTATAAATTCTTTAAATCCTTATTTCAAAACACACAATAAATTTAAAGATAATTATCATATCCAATAGACTCATATGTCCGAAACGGAAAATTAGAACGACTTGGAAAAGTATGAGATGGTGAACTAAAATAATGCAGCACAAATTAAGGGGATTAATATTGTTTTTTTTGGCTAATTATATAACAATAACATGATTCATTGAACCAATTTTTTTCTTTTGAATTATATGTGTATCACATGTTCACATGATTCTATCATTATCCGAATAAAAAAAAAGCAAACACATGTCATCACAAGATACTTTGCTTATGTAACAAAAATCAATATTTAGAAATTAGAATTTAAAAGGTAAAAAATTGACCAATCATTATCTTTTCCTATTATTTTATTTGATTTTTGGTCTAATTCAATTAATCGTGCAACAGATGTGGCTGCAATCGTTTCATAGTTAATCATTATTCTTCCCTTGTATATTATTATTGGTAATTTATAAATCATTTTAAATAATTTAAATACGTCAGATCCGTTTTAAATGTTTGACTAATTGGAATTAAATTATAACCATGTAACACACGAGACATCAGATAAACTAGATAAGATGAAAAATTGAATTTTCTCCGGAAAATTGGTCCTAAAGTAAAGTAGAAAGTGCATATCAAATTGTTAACATTTATCCACATTACAAAAGCCTAATACCAAAAGTCAAAATCTTAATTTTCAAATTTGGTCTCTAATTCTTTTATTTGTTGAATATTTATTACCATTAAAGAGCGAAAATACCTATGTTATGTGTATGAATAACGAGTAATTTACAAACCCAAATCGATCTATATGTCTCAAAACTCGTCCCGCTCCGAGACCCAGATGTCACATGTTTGTGGGCTGTTCTTGATAATTGTTGAGATCTCGATGATCTACATAAAACTGTTAGAGAATATATTTCCATATTATATTGCTTATATTAGATATATATTAATATATTATTTATAAGTTAAGAATATATTATTTCCTTATTTGTAGGGTAGGTTAAGGTAAGTTATGATATCGTTAGATTACGTTCCATTATCAATAATATTATTTACGGGGTTTCATATTATTCAACATGGTATCAGAGCCATGGCTTCTAGCCTTGGTCTCTCGATCTTTCGCTTCCGTTGCCGCCATCAAGTCGTCGACCCCGTCCGACGCACCTATCTTTTTTTTTTCTTCTTTCTAATATACATTATCTTGTGTTTCGCTTCAGCTATTTTTAAGTCGCCGACCCCGTCCGACGCACTTTATTTTAATTTAGTTTTATTTTTTATGTTATCATCACTCACCCTTGACAAATAAGGAGTTTGAGTTATTGTTGCCGCACCATCTAGGTGTCGCCGGTTTGTAGTTTTTTTTTGTATGTTACGCGCGCTCGCCCTGAAAGTAAGGAGTTTGAGCCCTTATCGCAGGCTGTCCTCATCATACGAGGACTTAGAATCATTTTTTTTTAATGTTAAAACCGCTCACTCTTGGAAATAAGGAGTTAGCGTCATTGCCGCCGCCTTTCAAGGTTATCGCCGGCTTTTATCTTTTTGGATTTGGATCCAGTTTCAACGTTCAAGATCCCACGTTTCAACTGCGGGGAAGTGTTAGATAATATTTAGATTAGTTTAGATTATATCGTATCCTATCGTATCTTTTATAATCTTGTAGTTATTTAGTTTTATCTTATTTCCATATTTATAGGTAGATTACGATTTCATAGATTCTATTGTAACACTATTTATACCCTTCATTTATCAATAATATAATTCACGGGGTTTCATATTATTCAACATGGTATCAGAGCCATGGCTTCTAGCCTTGGTCTCTCGATCTTTCGCTTCCGTTGCCGCCATCAAGTCGTCGACCCCGTCCGACGCACCTATCTTTTTTTACCTATCTTTTTTTTTTGCTACGAGGAGTTAGAGCCAACTGCTCACTCATGAAAATAAGGAGTTAGAGCCAACTGCTCACTCATGAAAATAAGGAGTTAGAGCCAACTGCTCACTCATAGAAATAAGGAGTTAGAGCCAACTGCTCACTCTTGGAAATAAGGAGTTAGAGCCAACTGCTCACTCTTGGAAATAAGGAGTTATAGCCAACCGCTCACTCTTAAAACCATTGCCGCTGCCTTTCAAGGTTATCGCCGATTTTTTATCTTATTGGATTTGGATCCAGTTTCAACGTTCAAGATCCCCACGTTTCAACTGCGGGGGAGTGTTAGAGAATATATTTCCATATTATATTGCTTATATTAGATATATATTAATATATTATTTATAAGTTAAGAATATATTATTTCCTTATTTGTAGGGTAGGTTAAGGTAAGTTATGATATCGTTAGATTCTCTTGTAATCCTATATATACGTTCCATTATCAATAATATTATTTACGGGGTTTCATATTATTCTTAACTTATAAATAATATATTAATATATATCTAATATAAGCAATATAATATGGAAATATATTCTCTAACAAAAACCACACAAAAAGACCAATGTATTTGAACGACTGAAAAATATCGATTATATGAGACTCTAAACGAGTCAACAAAAAGATATTTATTGAGGCGTGCGTTGACTATACATGTAGCCGCTAGGAAGATGGGAAAAAAAGAAAATTCAAAATATGCATGTGTAAAGACGCCAATGGTGTAGGTGGGTACCCCTATAAACCCCATAACCCATCCATTTCATAATTTTATTCAATATTTTTCTCTATATATAGACCCTAACATTTATGCACTCTAATACCATCTTCATTCAAAGAGACATTTTGTCCATTCTTTTCATAACAATCTTTCTTTGAAGATCATATACAATCACATATATATACACACATATATAGATACGAGACATGGCCGGAGGCGGATTTGCAGCCTCGGGTGGAGGCACCGAGTTTGAGGCCAAAATCACCCCTATAGTTATCATTTCTTGCATCATGGCCGCCACCGGAGGTCTCATGTTTGGCTACGATGTTGGTGTATCAGGTTTGTTATACTTTAACCTTAAGTGTACCTTATTTAATCCAATTTCCGGTCTAGTATAAAGAGTTTTGTATGCATATTGACACGAAACATTGAATCAGTATTTTAGCATCCAAACATATTATTTAAAAAATATTTTTGACGACAGGTGGCGTAACGTCAATGGACGATTTCTTGGAAAAATTCTTCCCAGTGGTATACAGAAGAACACAGGATCCAGAACTAGATAGTAATTATTGCAGATATGATAATCAAGGGCTGCAATTGTTTACGTCATCACTATATCTAGCTGGATTAACAGCAACTTTCTTTGCTTCTTACACAACAAGAAAGTACGGTAGAAAACCAAGTATGTTAATTGCTGGTCTTTTCTTCATTGCTGGAGTTGTACTTAATGCTGCAGCTCAAGATCTTGCTATGCTCATTATTGGGAGAATTTTACTTGGTTGTGGTGTCGGTTTCGCTAATCAGGTACGATTAATTTATCGTGTTTTTGATGTAAAATTATTATTCGTCAATAAATTTAAGTTACTAAATTATAGATATCTCGAGCCTGATCAAATTTATTTTTCAATATAATTTATCTTGTTTGACGGTCAATTCTCTCTTTGTATCTCATTTATTGGCTATTTAAGAGGGTTCTTATTAGGTATTTTATTATTATTAAAACAATGTGAGATCAATATAAAGTTATTCGTATACAAAATAATTTGAAATTGTCTTGAAATTAGAGTTTCAATTTTGTATTTTTTTTTTCTTTTCAAATTACTCAATGAGTAGTACACCTCATAAATATGCTATTCACATTTCAACATCACCTTAGGTTGGGTCAATAATGTCCTAATTATATGACTTTCTCCCCCATAATATTGGCTAGAGTCCAAGTTACATTTTATTTTTTATGTGATACAATGATGTATTAATTTCAAATTAAAATTTTATATTTTTTTGCCTGAATAGTGCTAAAAGATCCTGGTTTCCTTGTATCTTCCTTTTGAGTAACTTTATTTATTCTTTTGGCAATAAATTAAAATCTTAAATATGAATCATTGTCACACTGTAACCTTTTCACTTTTGGATTTTTTTACATCACTTTCTCATCACAAGTTCAGTGGATATGTGGCTCTAAATATTATAGACCCTTTTAATATTCCTCATCATTTTTGTCTTCTTTTACCCTTTTATTTTAATATTATACTGTTGTTTTTCTTATTAAATTCAGTTACCGTATTCTATTTGTATTCCTCTTCTTCAATTTTATTCCCTCTTATTTTTTGTCAATAATATATTTATTAAATAATGTATTTACACATTTTATGCAAATAAATTATTTTTCAGGCAGTTCCACTGTTCCTATCAGAGATTGCACCCACCAGAATACGTGGAGCCCTTAACATTTTGTTCCAACTTAATGTTACTATTGGAATTCTTTTTGCCAACCTTGTCAATTACGGCACTGCTAGGTAATTTATATATATATATATATGTGTGTGTTTATTTATATTTTCTAGTCTCATTTTGAAAAAAAAGTTGTTTATTTTTAATCAAATAATCACCATAAATTCCATTTTATTAGTCTAATTGTTAACATGGACGACGTCAATTGTCTACTTTGGTTGAAAATAAGCATAACAACTTTAAGATTTTCAAGTGTGACAAAGTTTTATTTCAAACTTCAAATGCTCTAGGTCATGTAGTGTTTTCTTGACTGACTCATAACATCTTTTAGTCACAGTACATTCCACTATTTGGACAGTATAAACAATTGATCTAAGCTCAATAAAGTAAAAAATATAGTATGGAGATATAGAAAAATCACTCTGTAAAGATAATTGAAACATGCATGGAAATTGTATAATTGGCACAAAAATGCACAACTAAATTGTTCTTAATAATGTTCATTATTGACTTTGGACTTATTATTATTATTTTTTTGTTCAACTTTTCATGGCAGAATCCAAGGATGGGGCTGGAGGCTATCGTTAGGGCTGGCCGGAGTACCGGCCGTGCTCCTAACCTTAGGCGCCATATTGGTCGTCGAGACCCCAAACAGTCTAATTGAACGTGGTCATTTAGAGAAAGGAAAAGAGGTACTTAGAAGAATTCGTGGCACTAATAACATCGAGCCTGAGTTTTTGGAACTCGTTGAGGCGAGTCGTATAGCCAAGGAAGTCAAACACCCTTTCCGAAACCTACTCATGCGCAGGAACCGACCTCAACTCATCATTGCTCTGGCTTTACAGGTCAGTGATGTTACAACAAATATTAAATATATATTTGTCAGCTCAACTGAGCTGACATATTTGTCTCTTTCTTGAACACTTATATATTTTAAATTATTGTTTGCAGATCTTCCAACAATTCACGGGAATCAATGCGATCATGTTCTATGCGCCTGTTCTGTTTAACACTGTTGGATTTGGAAGTGATGCGGCCCTGTATTCTGCTGTGATAACTGGTGCAGTTAACGTGGTATCCACCATTGTGTCTATCTACTCGGTAGATAAAGTGGGGAGACGAGCTCTCTTGCTAGAGGCCGGTGTCCAAATGTTCTTGTCGCAAGTGATCATAGCCATTATACTAGGACTTAGGGTTAAGGACCACTCTAGTGATCTCGACCATGGCTACGCAATTTTCGTTGTGATTTTGATTTGCACATTTGTTTCGGCATTTGCTTGGTCGTGGGGCCCCCTCGGGTGGCTCATCCCGAGTGAAACTTTTCCCTTGGAGACTCGTTCAGCAGGGCAGAGTGTCACGGTGTGTGTGAATCTGGTGTTCACTTTCGTGATTGCTCAAGCGTTTTTGTCTATGTTGTGCACTTTCAAGTTCGGGATATTCTTGTTTTTCTCGGGTTGGGTTTTGCTGATGTCATTTTTCGTGTTGTTCTTGGTGCCCGAGACGAAGAACATCCCGATCGAGGAGATGACGGAGAGGGTATGGAAGAAGCATTGGTTGTGGAAAAGATTTATGGATGATTACATTGTGGATGAGGAATCTGTGAAGAGTGATCATAGGAAAAATGGACCTTCTATAGGATTTAATCTTAATATTGAGATGTGAAATAAATATATATTATGTTTAGATTTCGAATTGTTTTAGGGGATTTTACATAAATAATTCAATAGAGAGACTATATGTACACAAGAGAAGGGCTTCACATGTCTAAGTAAGATTTGTATAATTGCGATTCCTTTATGTATCTCCGATATGATCAAACGATTCACAATCACGATCATGTCAACTTACGAGCTATGTTATAAAAGAGAAGAGATTCTTGTTATACTTGTATAATTTCATGCACACAAGATCCCACAATTTTAGTTGGATCCAATAAGAATTGCGTTCATTAACACTTAAGATTTTATATATATACATTACTTCTCATATCAAACTCCACAATTCCATCAATATAAAGGTTGCTTTAAGTATCAATCTTTAAGAATGCTCAGAACTGATCATGCACCCCAACTGATATAAACCAAAGATTCAAGTAAACTTTTAGTAGTAAATGTAAATGGTAAAAAGGGAAGACTGATATATTGGAGAATTATTGTCACATTCCTTAGCTACTACAATTTAGTGCAACAAAAACATGTCATTTAATGTCATGATTGCACTATTGTTCAGAAGTTCATTTTGTCTGCACCATCCAACCACCTTATTATATGAATGTTAGTTGGTGCAGTTATCTTACATATAAATTTAAGTTATATAATAATGTAAATTACTTTAAAAATTATTGTATCATACAAGAATAATTGTAAGTAAATGTAAATTTAAAACCACTCCACAATAATTGTTATTATTCAATTTCATATTAAACACTCAATAATCTTGAAAAATAAATGCATTTTACCTTATGCTTCTTTTTATCTCCCTATTTCTCCATTTATCATTAAACTAACCAACTTTTTTACTCTTTTAGAAAATCATTAAACAAGCAATTAAATAAAGGAAAAAAGTTGTTATTTCTCAAAGGACCACATTCCACCTAATTAGTAGTTCCTCAAAGACAAAATTCATTATAAAAAAGATGAAAGCATCCAAAAGTCTCTTTGAATTCTCACAAAGTTGACAGATTTTTCTGCATAAAATACAGAATAAGAAGAAGACAACATGGGCTCAAGTCCTCTTGAAAATAGAGTTTTGAGAGTGTTGTGTTTAATCTTCTTTTGTGTTCATTTGTCATTTGGAGCTGTTTATAAAGTCGGAGATTCTGCTGGATGGACCACCATTGGGAATCTTGATTATAAGCAATGGGCTGCTACTAAAACCTTTCGGGTCGGTGATATTATCGGTATGTGTATATATATATATATATGCGCGCGTAAATATATACTAATATACATGATCATAAGATGCAAAGTTTTTGCAGTTTTGCAGTGATGTTTATATACAAGTTTATAGCTTTTCTTTTAACCTAAAAACATGGCCTCTTTTACAAGTTTGTTTGTTTGCTTGTGCTATACGAAACCGATTAATTAGTCGGTGCAATGGAGCTGATCTAATTATACCCATCCCATTGATATAATAGACGTTGGATCTTGAAAGAATAGACTTAATTATAATTTAATAGAGAAAAGTACAATGAATTGTGCAATCCGTGGAACGATGGATCATAATAAAAGTAGTATAGCACGTTATTTGTTAGGTGGAGTCAAAATTGAACCCGCAAAAGAAATTATTCGTATAGATAAATCGCTACATAAATAATTGTATTTTGTATATGTTCATTGAACTTCTTAGAGTAATTTAGAAAATTCTAAAAATTATACTTGACTAGTCTTTATGGAGAATGTGATTATACTATAATTGCGTAATAAATATAAAATTTTGGTAAATCATTCGATTGAACTAAATTAGAGTTGGAATCTCATAATTATTTATTAATGGATATGTAACTGGATGCCACGTCTCAATTGAATGGACGAGAGTGACCTTTGGAGTCAAGATTTATGTGCTTCAAAGTTCAAACATAAGATTGATCTTTTGAAAACTTTCGTGATTATGACGCAAGCAATTATGTAATTTCTTGTGTCGACATGCAATACAACTATTATTCATATATATACATACATATATAAATATATATATTATGTTATATTAAAAATTTGCTTATCTATCAACATCAAATTGCCATTACTTCGACATTTCAAAGCATTGTCTACCACTAGAATCCCACTTTTGATTCTGATCTATTTTATTGTTCACATTTCTATATATACAAAACTTGATTTTTTACTATAAGTTGTGTATATGAAATGAAAATCATGTTAGATTGAGTGATATGATATGTTAGAGTAGGTATATGATATCATCGTTTGTAGACTGTAGTATACCGCTTTCACATCTTCTAATCTTAAAAGAAGCTATTTTAATTAATTAACTAATTTACTTTTCCAATAAAAAGAATAAATACCATTTTATCATTGACATTATGATTCAAACTCTTTTACGAGGTTATTAAACTGATTTCTTTTTCACGTCTTCAGTTTTTGAGTATAATCCACAATTTCACAATGTGATGCAAGTCATACATTCAGAGTACAGGGCATGTAATGCCTCGTCCCCTATTACTACACATACGACTGGCAATGACTCTATCGTTATAACTACTTATGGGCACCATTTCTTCCTATGTGGCGTGCCAGGTCACTGCCAATTGGGCCAAAAAGTCGATATTAACGTTCTCCGTGCTTCTTCTGTGGGACCCAACCTGTCGGGGCCGCCCCCTCCTGTTCCCGCGACTACCGTTCCTACACCTTCTCCCAATGATGCACCTCTTAGTATGATCACGCCTTTTGATAAGCTTGGATGGGTGATGATGCTTCTTTTGCAATTTTTATTTTGATCATTTTATTGTTTGGTTTGTAAGTTTTGTGATGATAGATTATAATTGGATTATTAGATTGTGAAACGTCGATTATAAGTTCAATATCATTATTATGCGTTGGTAATTAACTTATTATCAATCCTAGTATTCACTTATCATATCTAATTAATTACTCATTTGGTATGAAACATTTATTAACGATATACTCTAATCACACTTGTCAAATTTGGCTTATCTCCACACATTCTCATTGAAACAAATATCCAAAAGTATTGGATTTAATTATTTCAGATTTTATTCTATTTTTGGTCATGGAAAAGGTAAATGCAACTATTTAGGAAAAATAATAAGAAAAGAACCATTCTCTATATAAGCACTTCCTTTTTTTTTTTTAAATAACCATCATCAATTTTTTACTCTTTCTTCTACCTCCTTAATTTTATAAGGATCCACCTTAATGGTCCAAATAAATAATTACTTTCAATATATTCCATTTACTAATTCAAATGATAAAGCAATTAATAACTAAGTATCCTTAGTCATTTATTTCATCAAACATTGTCATGACTTTCACTCTTGAAGTACCTCTTCCACACTGGATGTTGTTTCCATAGCCTCTCCTCAATTTGCTCGATGGGGACGCCTTTCGTCTCGGGCAATAAGAACACCACAAATATGCCCATCATGAGGATCCATGCAGAGAAGAAGAAGAAAATATAGGCCCTCATGTGGCACATCATGGATAGGAAAGCTTGAGCAATAATGAAAGTGAAGATCATGTTTGTGCTCACAGCTATGGCAAAACCAGATGTTCTTGTCTCAATTGGGTAAATTTCACTTGGAATTAACCATCCCATTGGTCCCCATGACCATGCAAATGACATCACAAATGTGCACACAAGAATAACCACCACTGCTGCTAGCCCTTTGGGAAGTGTCCCTGTGCTTTGCAAGTGTGTCAACAATATCGCACCGATTGCCACCTGTAAATCAAAATCAAATTCAATCGATTAATGACATTTATGGGCTGTCGTTAATTACATTTTATGATATAGGACCGTTAATGGGCTCGAGCTCAAATTGTTGACACCTTCTCATTTTATGATTGATCACTTGAAAAATTAGCAATTTTTTTATCAAAGAATGTGATTTAGGTCGATACTCGATCGTGTAGAAGTTCATGAGTTTATAAAAGGGTGACGAGGAAATGTTACACATATGTGTTATATATAGAAGATCTGAACCAGAAATTTTCATCCGAAACCCTAAAAATGAGCATTTTCGTATTAATTACCTGTGAGATAAACATCTGGACAGAAGCTTGGAGAAGAAGCTTCCTTCTTCCCACCTTATCAACAAGGTAAATCGAGACGAAAGTGGCTCCAACATTAACCAAACCAGTAATGACAGAAGACAACAACGAGGCATCAGACTTAAACCCTAGTGTTTGAAACAAGACAGGCGCGTAAAACATGATCGCATTGATCCCTGTAAGCTGCTGGAAAACCTGCATACAGTTTGAAATAACAAGTGGTGGGATCCCAGATCTTTCGAACAACTTCTTAAATGGCTTCTTAACCAATTTCCCGTGCTCACAACCAGCAACAATCTGATCATACTCTTCATCAACATCTTCAACGCCTCGGATCTTCTTGAGGGCAGCTTTGCCTTGTTCTTGTTTGCCCCTCTCGATGAGACTCGGAGGTGATTCTGTGATAATCAGAGATCCGATGAAGAGGATCGCGCCTGGAACAGCTGCAAGGCCGAGTGAGAATCTCCAGCCGTTGGGGTGAATCTTTGATGTGCCATAGTTTACGAGGTTTGCGATAAAGATACCGATGGTGATAAAGAGCTGAAAGAGAATGTTTACTGCACCTCTGTGCTGGATTGGTGCTATTTCTGTCAAAAACAATGGAACAGCCTGCAAAAAAGTAATTTTTTTTTAATTATTTTGATGAACCCTTTTGATCGATCGATTTGTATTCTTATGATAATGTACGTACCTCATTTCCGAAACCGACACCGATGCCGAAAAGAATTCTGCCGAGAATAAGCATCCATTTGGCCTCGGCGCCGCCGCTGAGGAGTGCACCGGCGACGAAGAAGGAGGAGGCCATGGAGATGGTGGGTTTACGTCCCAAAATGCTGCAGGCCTTGGACGCGAAAAAACTGGCTATAAGGGCTGCTATGTACAGAGAAGATGTAAACAATTGGAGCATTTGATCGTCATATTTACAGTAATTGTTCTCCTGTGCATGCATTTTTCTCTCGTGGATATTTGGGAAAAATTTTATTAAGAAATCATCCATCCCTGTTACTCCACCTGCAAAAAAATTATATATATATATATATAATATAATAATATGCAACAAGCTTATAAATAATTGAATAAGAATTAGAAAATTAAATATGCAATTTGCCTATATATTTTATAAGATCATTGTGTACCTGAGATACCAATATCATAACCAAACATTAAGCCTCCAAATGCAGCAAGAATCCAGCATGCAAACACATAAACCGTAACCTTATTCTTGTAATGAACTGACTCCATTTTATTAACTTAATTATTAAATATACACAAATTATTGATTTATATTTATTCACGAGGGTGTGAAGATGAAGAGGAAGAGACGGACAATTTACAAGAATTCAAGCCCCTTACCTCTCCAACTTTTTTTTTTTTTTTTGCCTTTTTCTACAAATATACACCCTCTAGAGAAGATATAAACAATATTTACGTTTTATATTTTTGTTAACATTATGTCGCAACTTTATATTACAATTTTTACTAAATTTAGGTACATGAACGTCGGATAAACATATGGATATGATATGTTAGAGTTGGTCTATTCACATCTTCTAATCTTAAAGAGCTATCTTAATTAATTAATTAATTAATTCACTTTTCCAATAAAAAGAATAATAACCATTTTATCAATTTGACATTATGATTCAAACTCTTTTACGAGCTTGTTAAACTAACTTCTTTTTCTTCCCCATGCAGTTTTTGGAATTTTTTCAATAAGTAAACCATTTCTCAATTTTAATTTCAAAAATAGATCACTTCTAATTTTAATTCAAAAAATAGGTTATTAGCTCTTAGCTAAATGGCTAAATCAAGCCAATCATCCAAATGATTGGCATGATTGTGATTGACGTGGGATGTGACAGATTTGGCCTTAGCTTAAGGGCCAAACCATTTGGCCCTAAGCTTAAGGACTAAATCATTTTTTATATATATGTATATTGATACACGTTTTTTCACTTATTACTCCATTTTTTCAATTTTACCTACAAAAAATATCTCTCTACTATTTTAGGTATTTTACTATTTTTTTTATTTAATTCAATATTATTTTGTTAAATTTATACAATTAATTTACTTACATACAATTTATGCTAATTCATAGTTTAATTTCTACTATACATTTGAATTTGAAATATGATTTATTTGATAGTTTTATAAATTAAATTATGAATTTTTTGCAGAAATGTCGAAATTGAACTCTATTGAGCTCATTATATATTCTGATGGTTCGATCATTGAAGAATCAAATTGTTTAAGATATAGTAGTCAAGTCCTCTTTTCTTATACTCAAGTCCTCTTTTACACACATTTTGTTTGTTTCTTTAGGAAATCGATAACTCGCTATAATGGAACTGATCTAGTTATTATAACCGTTGATATAATAGACGTTGGATCTTGAAAGAACAAACTTCGTTATAATTTATTTCCATGATGACATGGTGAAATAAGTAGTATAACATGTTATTTGTTAGGTAGGGTCAAAATTGAACCCACGAAAGAATTTTTTGCATAGTTAAATTATTACATAAATAATTGTAGTTTGTATATGTTCATTTAACTCCCTAAGTAATTTAGAAAATTCCTGAGGCTTGATTTTACTTGACTAGTCTTTAATCTTTATGGAGAGTGTGATTAGACTATAATTGCGTAATAAATATAAATCACGGTAAATCATTCAATTGAACTAAATTAGAGATAAAAACTCATAATTATTTATTGATGGATATGTAATTGGATGCCACGTGTCAAGTGAATAGATGAGAGTGACCTTGGAGTCAAGATTGATGTGCTTCAAAGTTCAAACATAAGATTGATCCTTTGAAAACTTTCGTGATTATGACGCAAGCTATTATGTAATTTCCTGTGTCGACAATACAACTATTATTCAGATATATTATATATATTCACATATTATATATATTCAAAATTTGCTTATCTATCAACATCCAAGTCCAACCCACTAACCAAAAGTGTACGCTTTAATGATGATTGGCGTTACTTCAACATTTCAAAGCATTGTCTACCACTAGAATTCAATTTTTGATTCTATCTATTTTATTGTTCACATTTCTAAATATACAAAACGTGACTTTTTACAAGTAAATTGTGTATATGAAATGACTTTCATGTTAGATTAAATGATATGATATGTTAGAATAGGTAAATGATATCATCGTTTACCATTTTTTACATCTTCTAATATTGAATGAAACTATTTCAATTAATTAATTCATTCTTGAAATAAAAGAATAGCTACTTTTTTATCATGACATTCTAATTCAAACTCTTTTACTAACTTATTAAACTAACTTCTTTTTCACCTTTTTCAGTTTTTGAGTACAATACTCAGTTTCACAATGTGATGCAAGTTATACATTCGGAGTAGAGGGCGTGTAATGCCTTGTCCCCTATTACTACACACACGACTGACAATGACTCTATCACTATCACGACTTATGGACACCATTTCTTCCTATGTGGCGTGCCAGGTCACTGCCAATCAGGTCAGAAAGTTGATATTAACGTTCTTCGTGCTTCTTCTGTGGGACCCAGCGCGTCGGGGCCGCCCCCTCCGGTTCCCGCGATTACCGTTCCTACACCTTCTCCCAATGATGCACCTCTTAGTATGATCATGCCTTTTGATAAGCTTGGATGGGTGATGATGCTTCTTTTGCAATTTTTGTTTTGATCATATGTAGAAATTTTATTGTTGGTTTGTAAGTTTTGTGATGATAGATTATAATTGGACTATTAGATTGTGAAACGTCGATTATAAGTTCAATATTATTGTTATGTGTTGATAATTAATTTATTATCAATCCTAATATTCACTTATCATACCTAATTAATTACTCATTTGGTATGAAACATTTATTAACGATATACTCTAATCACACTTGTCAAATTTGGCATATCTCCACACATTCACATTGAAACATATATCCAAAAGTATTTACTTATTTCAAATTTTATTCTATTTTTGGTCTTGGAAAAGGTAAATGTTCCCAACTATTTAGGAAAATTAATAAGAAAAGAGAGAACTGTTTTAAGAAATTAAGAAAAGTCAAATCCGTTAAAATTTCTACGTAAAAAGAGAAATAATAGCTATATCTCATCTTGAATGACATTAATTTACGGACACTAATTTATCATATCCATACTTTTATCCGAATTTCGTGTACCTAAATTTAGTAAGGATTGCAGTATAAAATTGCGACATAATGTTAACAAAAACATAAAACGTAAATATTGTTTATATCTTCTTTAGAGGGTGTATATTTGTAGAAAAAAGTAAAAAAAATAAATAAAAGTTGGAGAGGTAAGGGGCTTGAATTCTTGTAAATTGTCCGTCTCTTCCTCTTCATCTTCGCACCCTCGTGAATAAATATAAATCAATAATTTGTGTATATTTAATAATTAAGTTAATAAAATGGAGTCACCTCATTACAAGAATAAGGTTACGGTTTATGTGTTTGCATGCTGGATTCTTGCTGCATTTGGAGGCTTAATGTTTGGTTATGATATCGGTATTTCAGGTAATAATCTTATAATATTTAATATATATATATATATATATATATATATGGCAAATTGCAAATTTATTTCCCTTATACGGAATAAAATTTTCTATTCCAAAACCGTGTTCCAATCTCCTATTCCAACCATGTAGATGTACGACACGTGTAATGCACAAATACATTTATTAAGGGATGTATTACATGTGTCAATATTTTTACACATGTCACAACTACCTTTCTGGAATAGGAGATTGGAACACGATTTGGAATAGAGAAAATGATCCCTCCCTTATACAACTAGGGTTCTTATAATTTCTATAATTTTTTTCTTTTTACAGGTGGAGTTACAGGGATGGATGACTTCTTAATAAAATTTTTCCCCAATATCCACGAGAGAAAGATGCATGCACAGGAAAACAACTACTGTAAATATGACGATCAAATGCTCCAATTGTTTACATCTTCCTTGTACATAGCAGCCCTTATATCCAGCTTTTTCGCCTCCAAAGCCTGCAGCATTTTGGGACGTAAACCCACCATCTCCATGGCCTCCGCCTTCTTCGTCGCCGGAGCTATCCTCAGCGGCGGCGCCGAGGCCAAATGGATGCTTATTCTCGGCAGAATTCTTTTCGGCATCGGCGTCGGTTTCGGAAATGAGGTACATTATCAGAATCGAGAATCTAAATATATATAATCGACCAAAAGGGTTCATCAAAATAATTGAAAAAAAACTACTTTTTTTGCAGGCTGTTCCAGTGTTTTTGACAGAGATTGCACCAATCCAACACAGAGGTGCAGTTAACATTCTCTTTCAGCTCTTCATCACAATCGGTATCTTCATAGCAAACCTCGTAAACTATGGCACATCAAATCTCCACCCCAACGGCTGGAGAATCTCACTCGGCCTTGCAGCAGTTCCAGGCGCCATCCTCTTCATCGGATCTCTGATTATCGTAGAAACACCTCCCAGTCTCATTGAGAGGGGCAAACATGAACAAGGCAAAGCTGCCCTCAAGAAGATCCGAGGTGTCGAAGATGTTGACGAAGAGTATAACCAGATTGTTGCAGGATGTGAACATGGGAAATTGGTTAAGAAGCCATTTAAGAAGCTGTTCGAAAGATCTGGGATCCCACCACTTGTTATTTCAAACTGTATGCAGGTTTTCCAGCAGCTTACAGGTATTAATGCGATTATGTTTTACGCACCTGTCTTGTTTCAGACACTAGGGTTTCAGACCGATGCCTCGTTGTTGTCTTCTGTCATTACTGGTTTGGTTAATGTGGGAGCCACTTTCGTCTCCATTTACGCTGTTGATAAGGTGGGAAGAAGAAAGCTTCTTCTCCAAGGTTCTGTCCAGATGTTTATCTCTCAGGTAATTTAATTACCCTTTTTTTTTTTAATCTTTTCGCAATGCTCGTTTTTAGGGTTTTTAAATGAAAACTTCCGGTTCAAATCTTCTATAACACATATGTGTAACATACACTCATCATACATTTATTGCATGTCGACCTAAATCACATTCTTTGACCAAAAACATTTGACAGTCCTATATCATAAAAAGTAACGACAACCCGTAAATCTGATTTCGATTTACATGCAGGTGGCAATCGGGGCGATATTGTTGACACACTTGCAAGCCACAGGGACACTGAACAAAGGGCTAGCAGCAGTTGTTGTTATTCTAGTGTGCACATTTGTGATGTCATTTGCATGGTCATGGGGGCCAATGGGATGGTTAATCCCAAGTGAAATTTACCCAATTGAGACAAGAACATCTGGTTTCGCCATAGCTGTGAGCACAAATATGATCCTCACTTTCATTATTGCTCAAGCTTTTCTATCAATGATGTGCCATATGAGGGCATATATATTCTTCTTCTTCTCTGCATGGATCCTACTCATGGGCATATTTGTGGTGTTCTTATTGCCCGAGACGAAAGGCGTCCCGAGCGAGCTTCTTGAGGAGAGGCTATGGAAGACACATCCAGTGTGGAAGAGGTTCTTCAAGAGTGAGAGCCATGAGAATGTTTGAAGAATAATATGATATGGAATGGATACTTATTTATTGCTTTATGATTTGAATAATTGTTTGTTTGTTTGTTTATCTTTGTTTTGTGATGATTATTTGTTTGTGATTGTATATTTTGTTTTTTTTGTGTAATAAAAAGATTTAATTTATATTATCTTGTGTTTCAAGCAATTTCATAGGTGTGGATGTTTTAAATATGAGAATTGGTAAGTTGAATATATTCAAAGTAATTATTTATTCGAAAAAATAAGATGGATTTATGGGTGAAAATAAGTCGAGTCGAGATAAACAGACAAGTGTTCAAGTTTGTTTGAATTACAATCGAGCTTTAACAATTGTGTTTGAGCTTGGTTTGATTGTTCATCTAGCCGATCATGAGTTGTTTGAATATTTTGTACATGTCTTTGTTATTTTTTGCTAAGAGAGCCGAGCTTCAAAATTTATCGAACATAAAAAGTTGTTCAAGCTTGGTTTGGTAAATTGTCGAACCGAGCTTTTAGCGATCGAGTTTGAGTCTAATATCAAGTTGTTTGGTTCAATTTTCACCCTTAGGCGGTTCCTTATAAAAATTATTAAGGAGGTAGAAGAAAGAGTAAATATTGATGATGGTTATAAGAAAAATGAAGTGCTTATATAGAATGAGTCTTTAATATTTGATCAAATATTTGAACTCTCTTTTTACTAATTTTTGTTTTTGGGTTGGGCCAGTGTATATCTAATAAGAAGGTTTTACACTTATACTGGGCCTACATTTGAACTTATATATCCACAACCAAACAGGCCTTGGCCCAAAGAAAAATTTCGTATTTTCAACACTCAAACAACTAACATAATTTTATGGCCGATCGAGCCTAACTATTTAAATGTGGATTTTGTATTCGTCTCTTATATAACTCTTGTATTTGTCTCTTTATATAATTTTTTCATTATATACTCAAATTATCCCGGGATAATGAGCCTGTTTTACTTGATTATCGTGCCATGCAATACGTACGAATTTTATTTTGCTAATGGCAATAGTAAGTACAATTTTAATCAGTGTTTCGAAACATGAAACGAGATTAACTTAATTAATCTCATGCTTCTATTCCACGTGATACACAAACTTTTCCCATGAATCAAGATCAAGGTTGTACTAATTAAATTAAATCTTAATAATTCATAGTAATTAATTATTTCCATGTTTTGTCTGTGCTTTTGTCGTTTAATCATTTATATCGAAAGCTAAATCAAGATTTAAGAAGCATATGTAGAGGAAAATCAAGAATAAAATAAATTCCTTGGATACCATAATCACAATATAAATATATAACTACTTGAGTAAACAATTAGTGGCAATTTTCTGCCATTTTTTTGGACAAATTAACATAATTATTACTACATAAAACAGACCAAATGCTTGCAGAAAAGTTGTAAATTAACAGTAATAATAACTGTAAATATGTTGGTATTTAAAGTCTGTAATAAATAAATATATATATATATGATGATTAATAATCAGTTAATACTTAATAGTAAGAGTTGTAAATTGAAAGTTAAGCTATAATAATAATAAATAAAAGGTAACAAAATAAATAAACGTATACAATTAAGCATGGTCCAATCCAAATCATATGGTCCACCTCCATATTTCACGACTGGAGGCACGTGACAACAAGCCATAAACAATCACGAGCACGTGACTATATGAATATCCATGCATGTGACTTTTCAAATCTCCCTTACGTTACACCCCTAAGTTAAGTTCCTATTTTAATTTTTATTTTGAATTTTACCATAATGCACAAAGTACGTTTTATTTGTCACAATTGAAGTAAATTCCAGTTTCCAGTCAATCAATACCCTCTATAATTTGAATTTCAATTGTTTCTTAGATCATTCATCTCTTGTAATATAGTTATAAATTATTTTTCACAATTTTGTATACATCTTATTACTAAATGTGTATTATATCAATTGTGAAAGTTACTCGATTATATTGCATTTGATTTATCGTAGAACCAATGTTAGACTATCTGCACATGTCTTAGGAACCGCGAATCACAGTTCATATGTTAACAAAGGGCGAAAAATAATATAAATACATAAGGCTTATTATAGTCGTGAAATTCTGAACTCTATACCTTCACTGTCATATAAAGTTTTATATTTATCTATTGTATATATAGTTACGACTGTTTCGACACTCGAACAAACGAATCATTTCTATTGAACCAAACGATTCGTTAAAATAATCGTAAACTAATAGAATTAGACCAACATTTTTTTATCTATTTTCTAGAACCAAATAGATAGTTTTATGTATTAATTAAAAAAAAATAAAAAGTATCCCTAAATTGGTAGGATTAGCTAACAATTTAATACACCATAAATTTTGTCCTCCCAAATATTAATTCATATAATTACGCTCTCTCTCTCTCCCTCTCATACATATTAAGAAGAAACCATTTCATTATATCCCCAAGCCCTTCTCTTCTAAACCTACAAAAACACCACCACTATAAACCCTCCCATATATGTAAACAACCACCACTCCACCACCACAATGGTCCGGCGCCACCACCACTCCACCACCAAATCCCACACCCTCCCCTCCTCCCCCACCCACTCCTCCTCCTCCTCCGACTTCGAATTCACCATCTCCATCTCCCCCCGGAAATCCTCCGCCACCGCCGACGAGCTCTTCTACAAGGGCCAACTCCTCCCCCTCCACCTCTCTCTCCGCCGCACACTCCTCTCCTCCGACTCCACTTCCTCCTCAACCTTCACCACCTCACGCGCCTCCACTGCCTCCGACTCCTCCACCGACTCCTCCCGCCCTAGCTCCGCCACAGACAACGATATCCTCCTCTCCCTAAACTACCAACCTACTAAAAAACCACCTAAATACTTCTCCCTCGCCAAATTATCCTCCGTTTTCCGCAGGGACAATAAAAATGCCGCCGTCGCCGCCGCCACCTCATCGTCAGCTGATACCGCCGCCGGGAAGCGCGTGAGCTCTAGCGCCAAAGAAGTCATTCGCAAATACTTGAAAAAAGTCAAACCCTTGTACGAAAAGCTCTCACAGAAACAACCCCAGCCAGCCAAAATTTCAAGCTCCATAAATACGACTGTTACGAAAGATAACTATCCAAATAAGAACACAACAAGTCCCACTATTTCACATTCTTTTTCGGGCAATTTAAATTTAAGGTACCCTAGAAGAAGAAGTTGCATTTCTAGCTGCCCATCAAGCATGATGTCATCACCCACACATGGCAAAAGCGGGTTAGGGTTTACACAAACGGGTCGGGTCGGATCAGGAATCTGTAACTCGGATGCTTCATCAATGGAGGAGTTGCAGAGTGCAATTCAAGGTGCAATTGCACACTGCAAAAACTCTATGTTGCAGAATAAGACTATGGTTAGTAATGAAATTTAAAATTCGAAAAAAAAAATTTGATGTTTAATTTGTTGGATGTAGAATTGACTGAGGTTTTAATTTTTATTTGATTAACATGTTTTGTTGATTAATTAACTTAATTGATCATTTGCTAATATGGGTTTTGCATGTGATGATCATATATATTACGTTGGATTTTAGTGTTTCTAATATTTTTATTTTATTTTCATGAATCTGTAACTGTGTATGCTGTAAAAGCTGACTAATGTCACGGTACCATCAGTTTCGTAAAATTTATTGCAATTTTTATTTTGGGTTCTCGAGAATATCGATACTGGAAATTAATATATTATTAAATTGTAGCTGAATTATTTTATTTTATGTATAATATAATTTGAATCTTCCATGTGCATGGAGATGGTATTAATAGTGTTTTCAGTATTTTGTCATCTGTATAAGAGTGTGACATTTATTATGAGAAGCAACTTTGAAGTTTCTTCGGAGTATTCAATACTTATTTTGGTCCTTGGATGTACTTTGAACATGAATCTGTATTTGACTAAACAAAAGATATATATATATATATAATGTCATAATAGTATATACAAAATAATATAATCTGCAAATTAATCATGCAGACCCTAATGGAAATAATATTGGTAACTTGCGTGGAACTCGTCTAGATCCAACATTTTGAAATATTTTATCATTCAATGTTAGAATAATTAATGCTCCAAATTAAGTTACATATGAGTCTCCAAATTTCCTCAAAACAAACACATATGGATAAACACAAACTTAGAAGTCAGTCTGTTAGAATAAAATATAAAAATTAATAATATTGATTAAAACTTCCATACAAAATTCACTTCAAGTGTGGACTATATTATTGAAGATGGAGACTGAAAAAAATACATGATATCGATGAATGATTTAAATTATTAGATATTCACTATTTTGTGGGACATCAGAAAATAATGAAAGACTATATATATACCCTACAAACCTCGGCCAACCAATCATTAAGGACTATCCATTAAACAAAATCCACAGATTTATTCAATGACCCTTCAAAATCCTGTGGTAGATGGATAATATTATGATAGACTCAGATATATATTTGTACGTATTTTTGTCACACTGAAATTTAAATTTGCCCAATAAAAATGGTCAACCAAAACAAAATCCAGCTTAGAGAAGCCCCCACAAATGAATTGCAGCAGTGTTGGTATCAATTACATGACCAGATGGTAAATAATTTAATTTTTTAAAATTGGTTTTTTAACAAAAGTTTTGATATTATAAATTATATCAAAATGGCATTCTAAATTATGTGAAAAAATGTATTGAATCTAGGAGTTTGACTGTTTGAGAAAAATACGCAACCTGTTTGTATTTATATTGCCAATAACTGTTAGGTAATTCTTTGCAAAACATTGTCACTTGACATTAGGGTTAGAGTAGATAAAATCTTACAGAAACTTATAGTATTAAGTAATAATAATACAAGTTTCATATTTGATGCGAGTTATATAACTTAGATTCTGATAATCTCAATCTACGTTCAATTATAATATTGACTCCCATTACTTTCACCTATATATACATAATTAAATGTATATATCTACATTTGAAATGCAAACCTTGACCAAATAAATGTCTCAACAACTTATCCATTAATGGACTTAAATGAATAATTTATACATCAATTTTAGAAGCAAAAAAGATCCTAAAAATGATGGGTGGCAATATATGCAAGTAAATGCAGCCCCCACCACATATATAGTAACCCTGGACCATGAAATTTGTACTTAGGAGTGTCATTTCATTTCATGCATTAGAGTGATATTGATTGATAAATAACATTATTTTATTATCATAAAAACTTTATTACAATTTGTGGATGAAAAGGTGTCAGCTCCACATGTGTGGGGAAGGAGACAGATCACATGCACCATTGATAGAAAAAGTAACTTATTATGCAATTCAAATATCATTTTTACGTGTATATATATACATATATATATATATATATTTTTTCTTTTTCACCCGCCTTGGTTGCATATCATAAAATTGTTTCATTAATATTTCACAATTTATTTAGTTGAATTTTAATTTTTCGTAATATTTGTTGAACTTAGGTGATGAAAATATAATGGGTTACTATAGTCACACTTGTATTCAAAAGTAAAGTAAATTAAAAGCATCATTAATTTGATAAGATTAGTGTAATTGACATCATAATTACTTTCACATAATAGCAGTGAGTTGAAAAAGTATGATGCCAACTCCCAAACCTATATATATTAACACATAGTAGATTGGGCCATGGCCACCTAATCTCCTTAATGACTTTGATCTAGACGTAATGTTTACACATTAAGCCATAATTACAATTAGGAAAAGTCAAAGGATGTTCTTTATTTTAGAATCAACTAAAGTTATTAGATAATATATAGATTTAACTTTATTTCTTTTATATATATTTGGCAACATAAAACACTAAATAATGTTAATAAAGTGGTTGCATCCACATAAATATAATGGTTAATAAATATATAAGCATAATACTAATAGTATATCTACACATTCATAAATGTGTTGATCAACCAAAAAAAATGAAAAATGTCTTCGATAAGATATTATTTATTTATAACTTGTTTTGAAGTGACAAATAAATGGGAAGAGAAGTATGAATAAGAAAAATGATTATATCACATGATATCGTTATTATACTCTCACTCATGCTCTAGTTTGCACGTATACTTACTCATTTCTTCGAAAATCATTATGAGATTTCAAATATTTGTATTGCGTAGAGTTAAAGTTAGGCCCATAAAATTGAACGTGCTTTACAATATTGATAATTAAACTTCATTTCGAGTTATGCAAGCTATAGAGACCCCAAGCCCAAACTCATAATCTTAATTTGAATAAGAAATAAGACCCAAATAGACAAATACTCCAAATAATTATAATTATATTTGTTATACTTAATTTTATCTTGAATCAAGAAAGAGAGACCAAAGCTTGTTAGTCTAGTGATTGCCTATGTTAAAGCTCATCAATGGTCTCAACGTAATCTTGACTTCTTGGACTTGGTTTTAGAATTCCATTTTATTAAAACTAGAAAAACTAGATGCCTTAATGGGAGAGTTTTTGTTCGTTCATATAGGTATCAACTTCCACTTTCATATAAAAAGATTATATATTTAGGGTTTAGAGAGTGTTTGGCTAAGTTTATTTAAAACATCTTATAAGTTCTTACATTTTATAAGATGTTTTAAAAGTTTATAAGATGTTTGGTCTTATTTAAAAAATAAGTTCTTGAGTGTTTGGATAAAATAAGTTTATAGAATTTATAAGATATTTTCAAATGTTATACGAGAGAATTTGTGCAATAATAAAAATAAATATTTTTCGGAGAAAGGAATTATTGGAAATGAGAAAATTAACTAGGGTTATTTGTGTCTTTTAAAAATATAAACAACATCCAAAATTTAAGATTTTAAAATAAGGTGGATTTGGCCAACTTAGGCCCCAATTGGATGGCTACTTTGTTTCCAAAAAAAATAATTTCAAAGTAATTTTTTTTAAAAATATCAATTGTTTGGTAGGTTAGGAAAAAATTCTTGCAAAAAATCTCTGAAAATTCTAGATAATTTTGAAGAAATTTTTGCCAAAAAGAGAGAAAAAATATTCTTAATATTCATGATTTGACAGTTCACACAATTGATTTATAATGTTTTTCCGACTATTTTTCAACTCCAAAAATTAAATTAATCACATATTCTAATGTAAAATAATACAACGTTTTAAATAAGATCCATTGTGGCTATTTTTTGACATCTAAATTGACGATTTTGACTAAAATGATTTATTATAAATTATGTTCAAATAACAATCCCCACATTTTTTCACAACAAAAATCATATCACATCAATTATAATCATTACATATTTTTCTCTTAAAAAATTAATCCAAACACACATCTCACCTCATATTTCTTAATTCTTAAAATATTTTTTCCTTACTTTTATTATGAAAAAGAATTTTAAGAGATAGACATGTCATCCAATTGGGCCCTTATTTTTTATTAGCTTATAAGATCCAAACATCTTATTTTTTGGTCTTATAAACTCTTATTAAAAAAAATTATCCAAACACTTTTCAAGAGCTTATAAGCTCTCAAACATCTTATAAGATGTTTAAAAGAGCTTATAAACTTAGCCAAACACCCTCTTAGTTGTCACAAATTGCAACTGTTCTCTCTCCTTATTAAAATTTTTCAAAATATGTGTGGTCCATCACTATAAAACTATAAATCTAGATATATAAAGCCAATATATTTTGGTATAGATTTTTTTTTTGAAAAAAGAGTGGAACAAGAGAAACCCTTTTTATTTTCTTTTGATTAATGAGAACAAGAGAAGTCAAAGAATAATAAATATAATTAGTCATGCAATTAAAGACTTATCTCATTTTCCAAAGCACATTTATGTATGTATGTTTAATGCGTGAAGTACGTCACTTAGAATTCAAGTAAGTAGCATTGGGGGCCTGAGTGTTTTCCCATTTTCAAAATCTTTAGTAGTAGTGGGCGGCAAAACTTGAAAAATGAATACATATATACATAATATCAATAGATTAGATGCCTAATTACAAGACAAATAAAATTATGTGATGAATTTAGTCACTTAACCTATATTACCTATTGAAATATAATGAAATTATGAGATACTTGCAATTAAACTAGTCACTCAGTATATATATATATATATACACACTAAAAGCAATGTAAAACATATTGGCAAACTTATAATTTTTATACACTCTTTTCGAATTCATCAAGTTTCAGTAGAAATATATATAAAGGTTTAATCATTACGATATCCCATATTCATATATAACAAGTTTCTGATGAGTACACCCTTATGTTCGCCCCATTAATTGTTGTCCTAGCACACACAAATTCTCGTGAGCATGTGAAATTTATTTGAGTGAATACAGGAAAAAATACAACAAATTGTTTATATATATGAACGTTTGGTGAAACATATTTAATTATTTAATCGTACTTTTGTTTTCCATTCTTGATTTAATAAGTTTTCTGCCAGAAGGTGCAGAAAAAAATGGTGGTGGGGATGGGGTAATTCACTTGTTTTCATGGGATTTTTTTTTTTCATAATGTATCATGATTGTGAAGCTCTTATAATGTCCAATGACCAAAGTTAAATAATACATCTTTTTGAAGATAATTAAATTATGGCCAAATAATTATCAATATGTCGTGTTTAAGTGGTAAAATTGAGATATGATAATTTGGGGTGTATTTTGGTAGTATTTGGATAGTTAATTATAAATTGCTGACATATTGTTAGTAAATTGGTAATTAGGTCTTCATGATGACATTCCAAGTATACGTCATAATTTTCTCTAGACAAAGGAAAAACTGTTAAAATCCTATAAAATAGATCTTTATAGTAAAAGAACTCATGATAAATGATAATATTATCCAGCCCAAAATATTCATTTCACCAAGTTTCATTTAGAAAAATCCAACAGTAAAATATAAATAACTTTTCTCAACTACCCTTCACTCTACATAAATCCTGCATTTAAAATTTTCTAATTTATAAACTATATATGTGAACTGATTTGATTTTGAATTTTTGGATTTTTTTTTTTAAATTTAAGTAAGGCGAGGAGATTCAAACCTTAACATGACGAGCGTTCTAGAATAATAAAAATATTTTCATGAATTTTCGCACGCGTAAACTTTATATAAAGTGTTTTATAGTAACCCCAAGGATAAACTGTGAATCCCTTATAAATATATCCTCACGTTAAAGGTAAAACTAGACACTCATAAATAGATATTAATTCAAATGAGGCATTAAAATACAACAACTTGAATAGAATATAGCAGGTAGACTTTGCATTAAACCAGGCAATATATGCATCAGTTCAGCAATTTTATTTTATTTTTATCATGATCATGGCATTTAACAGTGTTTTTTATGAGGAAAAATGTTTGACTTGACCCATTACGAATGATCAATGGTTAAGATCGTTGCACCGTATTGTCACGCATTTATGTGTGTAATAAAAAAATATTGTACATATATATTGTAGAGAATTTGAACTGGTTACCAATGATCCACAATCAATAATAATTTGAATTAATACACAACTACACATAGACTGAATACAGTTTCATATGTAACAATAATGAGTGAGCATTATAAATTATAATTAAACTCTACTGGTCCACCTGTCTTAAAAAATGAAAAGTCTCTTCCACTTATATATATATATATATATATAATGCATTAATTGATGTATTTACCACAATGGGGTCCCCCAATTCAACCACACTGCTCTTTCTTCACTTATTTCAACATATATTTTTGATATTTTTCTAAGTTTTGTTAAATACTGTTTGGTCCTCACCCCAATAGTACCTCTAACTAATTTCACCAGGCTATTCCACTGTACCAAACTGTATATTATTTATTTTGTGATCATAACTTGTCAGAAATTTTGAACGGAATAATTCATTTTTAACGGGAAGAACCTGTTGAAACCAATGTGACTGTGACTGAGAACTGTGCGAATGATAATTTAAACTATTTTTGTGGTGTATTGTGTCGATGAAGTATGATAATTGATAATGTATGTAGAAGAAGAAAAAGAACATATATATCCAATCTATCGGCCCTGGATTATACAAATATAACGGGCCAAATATATCTAAAAAATATATATAGTAACAAACTCCTAACTTATGAGCTATTATACAACAATTTTCCTCAAATTTGAGTAATTACAAACATTTCTCTGCCATCGTATTCAGTCTAAAAAAAAGGCCCTTCTATTAACATTAACAAACTTAAAAAAATGCTAATGTCAGACATTTATTTGGACCTTTCACCATTATTATTACAACAGGTTATGTCTTTAAATTTTAACTAATATTTTGACCTTCACCATTATTACAGCTAAAACACCAAATGAAGTCTCAGATTCTCTATAATCTAGGGTATCCCTAGAAAAATAATTGTCACAGCACATATATATATAGACACATTACATATATATATATATATGTATAGAATACAAAAAAGATTTACCCAATGTTTGATTAGCTGTCTGGAGTAGATAAGAGTTCTCAAAATCTTAATGAAAGCTTTTCAAGAACTGGGCAGGCATGATTAAGATACCTTCAACTTGTAAACATGCAAAAAATGACGAGATTGCCCATAAATGAGACAATGTGCAAAGAGTAAAATGCTCACTCTTTGAAGGGGTATTGATGTAAAAGGACATCCTAAACATGTGTTAATTACTTGATTATTTTGGGAATTGAACTATTTCACATGGGAAGTAATTATTTTCATGTGATCACATGCCCTAAGACTCATCCCATGTTATTATGATCTCTGTAGAAGACTACAGCTCTTCTCTCTTTGACTAATTAATCCATGTCTAATCATTCATTTGCCACTAAACACAAACAACAACAAAAAAAAGAATTAATTATCCCATCAATGAAGTGTCCATGCATTATCATGCATAATTATCTTCATTATTATTTTATTCCAAAATGGTGTATTATTAGTTATTACATTCCAAATCATTTTAATTTAGGTTAACTTTAAATTTTGAAAAATCATATATTATGAAAAAGTGAAATACGATATAAAATATATTAATTATAATCAGAGCGTTGAGTTAGATTATTGTCACAACTAAATAACATTCAGAACAATGGACTCTACATAGAACTTATAATTTCACAATGATTCTGGTTTTATTGTTATCTTGCGATTTCGAGTTAGTCAAAGACCGGCAATTATATGTGCACAATATGTTATATATACTAGGTTATATCCAAATTCGAATTCAAAAACTTACAACTTAACTCAAATTGAAATGGATTTGAACTTATATATAAGTAGGACATTGATGTCTTTCCATCTAAGTGAGTTAAACATCATTCAAATTCGATGTACTTAATTTTTTTAACACATATTTTATTATTTCGAGCTTTAAACTGAAGGAAAACACGTATTCAAATTTAGTCTATAAACTTAGTTTAATCAAACTTTTAAGAGCCAATTTCGAACCATGCATCAGATAACTTGATTCAGTTTTCGGCCCTACTAAAAATGTAATAAATCTAGGGTAAAACTTGCATGGTTGAAAAGGTTCTTGTTTAACCCTACTAAAATGTAATAAATCTAGGGTAAAAGTATCATGGTTGAAAAGGTTCTTTGTCTTATAGCCACCCAAGGTGTCCATGTGCTGTCCCCAAACTCCATAAAGAACCCTAACTCATTTGTTTCATCTTCACCAGACCAATACATTTTAATATTCTACCGTCCAAAAAAAACATTTCAATTACTTTCTCATCCCCCAAACTCCTTATATATAAACTCATGCAAACACATCTCATTTTCTAACTTCAAACAAACTCAAAATCTCTCATTCATAATTCACATCACAAATGGTCTCTCTAGAAACCCTTCAAGCCACATCCAAATCCCTCGAGCCCATCTCGAGCCCGGCTCGTATCTCATTCTCGTCTGAATTTCTCGACGAGAACAACTTCATCTCCATATGTCCAAATCCTAGTGCAGATCGACAGCGCGAGCGGGACCGGGCCCCACGCAACCCAGATTTCGAGTTCCTGTCTGGATCATCAGACATAACTTCCAACATGATCACAGCTGATGAGTTGTTCTGTGAAGGTAAGTTACTTCCCTTTTGGCAAATGCAGCATATAGAAAAGCTCAACAAGATCACCTTGAAAATGGAGGATAACGAAGAACATGAGGCTCGACCCCAAAAACCCGAGGCGAATAACAAGGAAGAAAGTAGGATTAGTTGGTTTCTTGATGATGATCCATCACCTAGGCCTCCTAAATGCACTGTTTTGTGGAAAGAATTGTTGAGGTTGAAAAAACATCGAGCTTCGACATTATCACCATCTTCTTCATCTTCGTCTTCGTCTTCTAGAAGCTCGATAGGTGAAAACCCGACAACAGATGAGAGTCGAAAAGAAGGGAGTAAAGAGAAGGCTGTGAAGAGAATTAAGAAGGGTCTTGAGAGAACAAGATCAGCTAGTATAAGGATAAGGCCTGTGGTTAATGTGCCTATTTGCACTCAAGTGAAAAGCAGTTCATTGCCTCCATTGTTTCCATTAAGGAAAGGAAGATGATGATTAGATAGGTGAATTGATAATGTAGAAATGTATGTTGTTTTTATTTTTGCTCTCTTTTTTGGGGTTTTTAAATTCATGTTTTTTGTGTTTGAATCTGTTTAGATTTGATGTTACAAGTGAATCTGCTGAATTTCTGTGCTAACTTTTTTTTTTTTTTTTTGATAAATAATATGTTATCTGCAATTGCTGTACTATGGTTTTTAATAAGATTATTTTTATAATTAAGTGCTTTTTTTAGCTTAGTTTCTAGGAAGATATTGGGGGAACATGATCCAGAGAATATGGGAAACACTCTTTGTTTTTGGGGCCTAACACAGCCAATAAGACAAGGGAATCTGTTCAAATTATTATTAATATAAAGATTATTGGAGCATAATTCTTGCTCCAATAGTTGTTAATTAAATGTTGCATTATTAAAGTTAGTAAGTTTAAAGCTTCTTTCAATTTAGATGTTAATTATATTGCATTATGAGGACTTAAATATAGGAACTTGTACTCTCTTTAGGGTGCTGTTGACAAAAAATTAATGGCACAAGGCTGTAAAAAGAGCCCTTACTGAAAATAGATCAAATATAGATATCAATGCAAAACTCAAGTTGTGTGGTTTTCATGTCTTAATGGATTTGAATCTTAATAGATAAAAATCGTTGATTGATAATCGAACAAATTGATATAAATTCAAATAAAACAAAATGAATGTACAAGAACAACAAAGTTATACACAAAAAATCGATAAAATTTCACCCTAACTACTATAAATGATATTACTTTCGAACCCTTCTGAGGACCGTAAACGATTTTTTTTTTTAACGAAATGCTTCTGATAGGCTCTTGATGGTTAAGAATGACGAAAAATTAAACAATTTTTCATGACTGTGGTGGGGATAACAATGAATTCCCAGGAGTATACCTATGAAAAAAATATATTTCAATCAATTAATAATCGTCCTAAATCGAGAAAAAAATGTGTATTAGCTCTGCAGAAAGTCACCTGAAAGTTAATCCATGTTTTCTGGTTAGATTAATGGGTACTTGGCCAGTCAAATTGTTGTTTTGCAGGAACCTGAGCAAATAAAAGGCAACAATGATATATGTAAAGCATTTCATATCGATTGATTTTTGTATTTATAAACAAATGATGCTTCGAGTTTTAACTTACAGTTGGCGCAATTTACTCAAACTTCCCAGTGATGGAGGAATTATTCCACCAAGCTGATTGTCTTGCAAATGCCTGGCACGAAAAATGGAACGTACATAAGTAAAGAAAATTGTATCTCGACAAATAAAAGAGCGTTGAATAATTAACAACGCCCCATTTTATTATCACAACTAGATAACACGATTCTTGTTAAGTCATAAATCGATAATCAGTTTGAGACTCACAAAAGTTCCAATGCCCTCAATGGGCCGAGATCTGGAATAGTTCCTGATAAGCTGTTATTTCCAAGCAAGCTGTCGATAACAAGAAGATGTGAATGAAAATAATCACATAATCGAACATATAATAACTTGTAAAATTGCGTGGTTACATACATGCCAGTCAATGCTGTCAATCTAGCAATAGTTCGAGGGATTGAACCCGAAAGGCCCATACTTGTCAAGTTCCTGTGATTAAGAATTAAAAAAAAAACCCGAGTAAGCTGCATTAGAGATTTTTATCGGTTTTAAAGTTACATATTAGCCAACTTAGTATGAAGTTTTCTTTCTTTTTCGACAATCTCATAAAGTACAATCATATAGAGGTATATAATGAGGTACTACTCACAGAGTGACAATGCGAATTCGGGATCCATATGAGCATGTAACTCCAGTCCATGAATATTGACGGGGTAAACATGGATCGCCATGCCAATCTGCTGGCGGGTTCCTAAAGCTTTCTCTCAGACTTATCATAGAAATTACTGCATACACATTACACTCAAGTTATAAGTATTTATTGCACTAAAGCAAATTACTTATGCTTATTTCATTTCGGCTTTTCAAGATTCAGATTGTCGGAAAATGAGAGAATATAATCTCATTCACAATGAGCTGAAAAAAACGTACCATCACGAGCGAGAGTTTTTTCTCCAGCACGAAGAACTTGAAAAACCTCTCCAGCATTAATCAAAGGGCCGATACTCGATCCAGGGGCAGGAGTTAAAGTTAAATTCGTTATACCAGAAAGAGGCCATTGGTTTGAAAAAACATTAATACCAGCTTGAGTCAAACTCAAGTTACTGTAATATGTAACTCCATTTACAGTTATATCAAACATTCTTGAGCTTTCTGAAGTAGATGTTAGATCATCAGCAAAGTAAAGAGATATGTAATAATCCGAGCTTGTAAGAGGACCTGGAGGCCAAAGTAACACTAGAGGCTCTGCCAGGCTGTTTTGTAACCGTGTCTTGAAGATTCTCTCTGGGGGAAGATTCCAGATACCCGAAACAGCAAGATTCTCTGAGTTTGATATGGGAGGTGTGTTTTCTCCAAACGGCCCCCAATAGCGATTAAATTGATCATCAGGGTATCTGGAGATTCGACATGCTTTTAAAATCTTGAATACATGAAACCGTTATTGTAAGAACTAGCAAGAGTGTAAGCATTATGCTAGGTTTATATGTTCTTGTTTCGATTTCTAAAGCTGTGAATGGTTATGTTTTCGAATCAATAACTAACTCACAAACATCAGAAAAACCACACTTGATTCGACACATTTCACTAATTCCTACCATTTTCTAAGAACATAACCAAACTCAATCAACTTGACAAAACTAGTGAATACAGAAATTATGATTATTTAGCAGAACAAGGGTAAAATACTCACAAAAATCAAACTATAACAGTTATGTCAAACTTTGAAAACCACAAAAACTCACCCTATAATCGGTCCATTGTACCCAAAGTTGTGCCTCGCCACCAAGCTCAAAGCATAAGCTCGAAAATTTGTGGAATTATACAACTGATCAGACAAAAGCACAACCTCTAAAGCAGATATAAAAGGGTCAGAATCAGTATATGTATTTGCACTCAAACAAACACTCAAATTCTTGCCCGTAGGCATAAAGACCCCTTCATAATAACTCAAATTTTCATTCATATAATCCTCAGTAGTATTCACCACGGTCCACAAAGTCCCATCAACTATCTGATCAAAAACAGGGGGATTAACATTCCCATTAACTCCACCATAGTAATATGTTGTCCTGATTAAGTATTTTTTTGTCCGATCAACGGGTATTTCGTAGCAGAACTTCTTGAAAACGTTGTTTCGAAGAGGAAATGTACGTACAGTGGCAAGAGTTGGGATAAGACCTTCTGTTGTGATATGATTTGAAGTGCCTGTTGATATGTAGGGGGTGTCTGGCTGCCATTCTAAGCCGTTGATTGTTGATCCAACGGTGGCGCCACAGTCAATGAACACACCTGCAAAACCCGTAAAGGAAAAGATCAAAAACTTGGTTTTAATTAGTTAAAATCATCATAATCAATAAACACACCAGAAAACAGAAAGGAACCTTATTAAAAATCAACTCAAAACAATCAAAGCTAAAAGAAAATTAACAATCAATGAACACAGCTGCAAAACCCAAAAAGGAAAAAGATCAAAGATTAGATTTTTATTAGTCAAAACAGTTAAAAATCAATAAATTCACCAGGAAATCCCAATGAACCTTATTAAAAATCAATCAAAACTAAAAGAAAAACACAAAAAATGAATCAAGGGTTCTGTTCTATTAATAGAATCATACCTCTAAGGGACAGAGAATGAGAAACAGATGGCAGAAGAAAGAGTAGGAAGAGAAATGGGGTGATCATTTTGGTGGGTGATGTTAAGACAGTCATGAGACAGAGTACAAAGAAAGAGAAAAATAAAAAGAGGTAGAAATTGAAAATGGAATGGAGTAGATGAGATGAACGTAGTTGGGTGAATTGAGCAAGTAAGAGATGAAGTTGTTGAAGAGGAACGAATATACAATAATTAAACAATGATTAATTACGCGGGAAGGAATATATTTTTATATTCTTTTACTTTTAATTTTTTGCAAATTTATTGGTTGGTGATGATGTGGATTTTTCTAATTTAGACGTGCCGGCACTTTAGTTTTATACTCTTTTTATTTATTTTTTTGGTCACACTATACTTTAGTTAAGTTCTAGAATCCAAATTACATTTTGCACATCAAATGAAGTGACCACAATTACAATTTAAATAGAACATAATAGATTAAGTTATAATAAGATTTTATTTGCAATTCTTGACACGTGTAGTATTTTCATAGGAGATGCAATAAATAGAAGATGTAACAGCGATATTTTGCCAACAGTGTTACACTTTAAAATGGACAAAATATATATTTATAAAATAATAATATAAAACTTAAATAATTGAGTTGGGCCAAACAGGCGAGCCAAAATCGAAAAGGATCAGTCTCTTAAGCCTAATGAACCTGTCTTAAGGGGGCCGGCCCAAGTGTTAAGTAGGCCCTAACTGTCTCTGGTGTCCATATACCTCGGATCTATGTTTGAGTTGAAGAAGAATGAGGCTTGGCAGACATATGCCCATGCAGTTGTTGGAAGTGGGCCAATTATTTGGGCTGGGAGCAGGTGGACCAGTTCAATAAAGCCTGTGGATCAGGCCCAGTAAAATAAGTGGGACCCCATTGTTGTGATTTTATATTTATACAGTACATAATATGACGAATTCAAACCGCATAAAACTCGTAAATATATTATTGAACCAATAGCGTTAGTTTAAATTGACGATTATCTTTCTATGTGAGCCCACGAGGAAATTAGGAACCAGTCAATTTCACTAGTCACCAACTTTAAAAATTTTAAGTTTACAAGAATAAAAAAAAAAAATTGGATTGAGATTGTCGTTATTAACTTATTATTATATTGAAAGATCATAGAAAATATAAAAAGTTTAATTTATTTATAAATTAAGCATGTAGGTTTCTTTATTTTCACTTTCCCCCCATACACACTCGTTTAAGATTTCATTTCCCTCCTATATACAGTATATATATATATATATATACATACACATATATCGAGATATCTAGCTACACATTCAAAGAGCCGCAAATTACTATCAGAAGAAAAATCTAGAAACCGCGATTAAGGTCTTTTTCTTATTCTTCATCTTTTTGTTGTATATGTTTTTTAATTTTATCTAATGCCATTTTTGTTGCATTTTAGGGTTTCTTTTAAGTGATGTTTTTGGGAATTTCATGTAAAAGTTTTTTTTTTTTTCTCAATGTGGATCTGTTATGTATTGATGTTAGCTTTTGGATTTAGGATTTTAGCTGAGGAAAGTAGATTAAAACTGGATTTTTTAACTATTTTGTATCTGACGAAAAGAATAAAGTTTTTTAATTTGGTTGAGCATTATGAAAAAAAAACAAAAGTCTTAAATGTTAGTATATTTTCATTTCTTCAACCATTTAGCTTCGTCTGCTTTTCTTTAAGTTTTAAACCATGCCAATTATGTCTAAATCCAATGCCCTGTAGTACAAGAAATTGAATATATGAACTGCATTTTGGTTAGTGTTTGGCTTTCTTTTTGGTGTCAAATGGTTTCATTTATTTGTGTTAGTTTTCAGATTTCCACGAGTTTTTGACTTAAAACACTTCTTTTTCTTGAAGAGAACAAGTGCAAGTTTGTATTAAAATGCGCATTTTGAAAAGTGAACTCTCAGTGAAAGATATTTGAATATGTATGTAAGAAAGTAATTATATATTTTCAGTGTGAAAATAACAAAACCTTATGAACATAAGTTAAGGAACTGCAGTGCACTCTTTAGCTGCTGAAAAGATGAATCAATTTTGTTTGGTAAGTGTTTATTTATCACTTAGAGGGCGTTTGGCTAAGCTTATTTAAAACATCTTATAAGTTGTAACAACTTATAAGATGTTTTAAGAGCTTATAAGACGTTTGGTCTTATTTAAAAAATAAGCTCTCAAGTGTTTGGATAAAATAAGTTTATTGAGCTTATAAGATGTTTTCAAATATTATAAGAAAGAATTTGTGCAATTATAAAAATAAAAAATAAAAATCGGAGAAGGATATTGTTAGAAAGGAGGAAATTAGATAAGGTTGTTATGTTTTTAACAATATAAACAATATCAAAAATTTAAGATTTTGAAATAAGTTGGGTTTGGCTAACTTATTTCTTATTTGCTTATAAGACCCAAACATCTTATTTTTGGGTCTTATAAGATCTTATTTAAAAAAATTATCCAAACACTTTCATAGAGCTTATAAGCTCTCAAACATCTTATAAGATGTTTAAAAGAGCTTATAAGCTTAGCCAAACACCCTCTTAGTGTAGTCTGGTCAGGAAATTATTTATTATTGAATAAGGGTTTTGAAACCTCTCCTAGTCACAAGAATCCAAAAGATGGTGCCTGTGTGCTTTTATATACATGCATAACTGTATTTAGTAATATTTCGTCTCTTAGACACTAATTGCATTGTTTACTTGCTTATAACTCCTTTCAAGGTCTACTTGCTGCCTTCAAATTCTACCATCAGATTAATCAGCTTGTCTAATGTATTCGTCTTAATAATAAAATGCTCTAATCTCTATTGACCGACACTTTTCCTTCATTCTGGATTTTAGATTACTTTGAAATGGACAAAACACCAAATGGAGAACGCCGCCACATCACCATCAAACTCTGGCCCCCTAGCCAGAACACACGACACATGCTAGTCGAAAGAATGAAGAATAATCTCTCCACTCCAACAATATTCACCCGTAAGTATGGCAGTCTCGGTGATGCTGAGGCCTCAAAATATGCCAAACAAATTGAGGAATCAGCATTTGCTAGCGCAAATCAACATTACGAACAAGAACCTGATGGGGATGGCAGTTCTGCTGTGCAGTTGTATGCCAAAGAATGCAGTAAACTGATTTTGGATGTTCTTAAGGGAGGAGTGAAAATAGAGGAAAAGGAGACATTGAAACCTGAGATTGATTCTGCTTTGCTTGAAACCTTTTTCGACATTTCCAAAGGCCAAAGGGCATTCATAGAAGAAGATGAAGCTCAAAAGCTTTTGAGTCCCTTAAAAGAGCCCGGAAATTCTTACACCAAAATATGTTTCAGCAATCGGAGCTTTGGTCTAGGGGCAGCTCGTGTTGCTGGCCCCATCTTAGCAAACATTAAGAACCAACTAAAGGAAGTGGATTTGTCAGATTTTGTAGCAGGAAGACCTGAGGCGGAAGCTCTTGACGTCATGAATATCTTCTCTGAAGCTCTAGAAGGTTCTAATTTGAAGTGTCTGAATATCTCTGACAACGCCTTGGGTGAGAAGGGAGTTAGAGCGTTTGGAAAGCTCTTAAAGTCTCAAAATATCCTGGAGGAGCTATATCTGATGAACGATGGGATATCCAAGGAAGCTGCACAAGCTGTGTGTGAGCTTGTTCCATCCACGGATAAGCTAAAAATTCTTCATTTTCACAATAACATGACGGGCGATGAAGGGGCGCTTGCTATTTCTGAAATTCTAAGGCGCTGTCCTTTATTAGAGGATTTTCGATGCTCATCTACCCGAGTCGGCTCTGAAGGTGGGGTCGCCTTGACTGAAGCACTTGCTTTATGTAAGAATCTGAAGAAAATTGATCTTAGAGACAACATGTTTGGTGTAGAAGCTGGTTTAAAGCTGAGTGAGGCTCTATACAAACACGACTATCTCACCGAGATTTATTTGAGCTATTTGAATCTCGAAGATGAAGGAGCAATTGCAATAGCCAATGCTCTCAAGGACTCAGCCCCTTCACTGACGGTGTTGGAGATGGCTGGAAATGATATAACCGCTGAAGCTGCTCCAAGTTTAGCTGGTTTAATTTCTAAAAAGACGTCTCTTGTGAAGTTGAATTTGTCTGAGAATGAATTTAAGGATGATGGTGCAATTCTGATAAGTAAAGCGTTTGGAGAAGGCCATGATCAATTGAAGGAAGTTGATATGAGCCAAAATGCTCTAAGAAGGGCTGGGGTTAGAGCCTTGGCTCAGAGTTTAGTGAATTTGCCAGGGTTGAAGGTTTTGCATGTTAATGGAAACTTTGTTTCTGATGAAGGTATTGACGAGTTGAAAGATATTTTCAAAGCATGTGAAGATAAACTTGGGCCGTTGGATGAGAATGATCCAGACGGTGAAGATTTTGATGACAAGGAATCTGGGGATGAAGATGATGATGATGGTAGCCAGGATGAATTGGAAGCGCGACTTAAAAATCTTGATGTGAATCACAAAGGTTAGAAATGGTATTGCACTCGTCATTCAGATTTAGGAATCATTGGTTTTAGGGTCTAGTATTTCGAGCACAAGATGGTGATGCTGCGTATTTTGAGTCTTTATCGGTATTTTGTATTTGATGGGACATTTTTGCCCTTCGTATCTCGTTTAGTTTATTTAGTACCATGTATCAGCTTGATTCATCGGGGTTTTTTTCAATTCTGTGTTTCGGCTTGGCATGTAGACTTATTCTCGGTATCTCATATAGGTACCATTATGGTATTTCTTTTCTTCAGTCGTGTTTACGTTGCATTGGTAAATTGATGCTGTTCACTTACACACCACTTGTGGAATGTTTTGGTTTAGGTGTTTTCCAAATATTTTGGATTTTGGAATGGTCTACCATATGAAATTCTTAAGCTACATAAACAAGGCAACAAAATCTATCTGATATTGCAGAAAGACACTAATAAAGAGATAAAATAAGCTAAATTTCACTTACAAAATATTTGTATGTTGCAGAGGAACAGTCAAAAGAAACTAAGTCATATTATCAAATGGCTACATTTTACCAATCTAAGTAAAACTTAATTCATCTCTAAACCTCTAATCATTATACAAATAACACTCCTAAATAAGCTAATTCAATCAAATCAAGCTTGACCTCTTCCTCTTATATGCTTTCCATGTTAAACCATTCAACCCATCTTCCAAACCCTCTAATCCACTTCTTTGAGAACTTTCAGCTTCAGACCTATTCCTCTGAGAACCACCCTCAAAGGTATCTTCACTCGCCACCGAAACACTTTCGCTCTTCAATTCGACTACTTTTTTCTCAACATTATTATTCGCATGATTATTCAAAACAGGTGGATTATTTTCTCTTCGCCTTTTCGTGGGATTTTTCATCAGATCATCTCCGTTTTCCACAGCTTTCATCCACTGTAAATCGCTAAGTGTATCATCACGAATTACTTCTTTTCTACGTCTCTTTCCAGTAATAGGGACGTCGAAATCATGTATAGATCCCTTTCCTTTGCCATCGTTTAGATCGGTTACAGTATAAACCCAATCTGGGACTTCGTGTTCTTCCATGAGGCGCGATCTGTAATTCTCTCTCTGTCTTCGTTCTTCGTCCATTCTTTCGAACAACCAAAACTCTTCATCTGATCGGGCTGCCAAACGGTTGATTTCTCTTTCGCTTGGAACATCTGTTCCAAGCGCACTTGTGCCTTTACGCATGATTTCCTCCAACATCTCTCTCCTGTCTTGAGCTGTATATGTAAACGAATAATTGCATTAATACTGCTCTTGACCAATCATAGAAATTTAACTATTATATATAGCGGGATTGAAAACGGAACAATTTTACTTCATTATTTTGCCTAAAATTTTGCAATCCTCAGAACAGGTCAAGAGCATGTAAAATTTACTGTAAGCGACAAACCTGTGGAAGTTGTATTAAACAATCCCGCCTGGATGACCTTTGCATCAATGCCCATTTTCTGCTTCGCTTTTTCTAAAATAACCTCTTCAACTGATCCAACACTCACAAGCACAAAAACTCTTACCTCCTTTTTCTGCCCAATACGATGTGCCCGATCTTCGGCCTGTTGATCCATTTGAGGATTCCAGTCGCTGTCAAAAATTATTACAGTATCTGCAGTCTGTAAATTCAGACCAAGTCCTCCAGCACGTGTGCTAAGAAGAAATATGAAGTAAGGAGAATCAGGGGCATTGAATTCTTTGAGTAATTTGCCTCTATCACCCGTGTTAGTAGTGCCATCAAGTCTAAGAAACTGAAATCCTTTTAACTGGAGATAATCTCCAAGTATGGTCATCAGCTTAGTCATTTGGGAAAAAAGGAGGACCCTGTGGCCAGCTTTATGAAGTTTTGGAAGTAAGCGATCAAGAAGCTCAAACTTTCCCGATGACCTAACAATGTCTTCGCTTCGCTGCATAAAATAGTCAGCGAGAAATAAGTATGGGTGGTTGCAACATTTCCGAAGCTGCATTGTCAGGTTCTGCAGACTTTTGGACTTCCCACTTCCTGCAAATGCACATCATAGGTAAGAAAGAGTTATCCTTCGACCGAGAATTAGACTGCCTAAACTAAACAAGCATTTAAGAGGAAATAAAAACAGAACACTGGCAAAAAAAAATTCTTGTTCTCTATTTCATGGAATTTTGTATGTTTCTTTGGTCTGGCGAAGATAATAGAGAACATAAGAGAAATCAAAGGACTGGAAACTAATGAAAATGTCAACAAATTGCAATACAGTGAGATAATGAGACATCAAATGGATGTCGAAAGAAAATTATGTCAAAGTATGATACTTTAGTAGTTCTTGAAACCAATGTACATGGTGGCATATATTTTCTCTGGTCCCTATCAACTGTGTTGGTTAATAAAATCGTTTTCATCTCTGTTTGGGAATTCTAGAAATACTACTCAAGAATGAAATAGTCTCATCCAAATACAAAAGGTTTGATTACATATATTGACAGCCACTCCAGCAAGTTACGAGACAGTGCAAGTATCACTAGAGTTACATCTCCAGTATATTTTCCTTTTTTCATTTAATACATAGTTAGATTTAGTGTTGCTTAATTGAACGACTAAATTCATGAGAAAAGCCAGTTGGAAGTAGTTAGGAATTGGACGGAAATGCTACATACAAAAGCTATATTAACATTAAGAAACTCCTCACCGTGAGACAGACCGACTCTCCCTATTTCAGTCACTTGCTGATAATATGCTCTCTGCCATGCTGACAGGTCACATTTTAGTATAACTTGAGTTTTACTAGGTAGGAACTTCTCAACCTCATCTTTCTTCCTCCTCAATATAAAAGGCCTTATGACCTGTATTGCCAGCAGATGATGAATGAGTCAGAAAATTGAATAATGGAAATATATGGAAAAGGTACGCAAGGAACCAAAACTTACATGGTGCAAACGACGGATGACTAACAATTGTTCTTCATCTGTTAGTGAGACATCACATTTGTCGGCAAAAGGGGCATTAAACCACTCCTCAAAATTCTCGACTGAATTAAAGATGCTAGGAAGGAGAAAATTAAGTAGGGACCATAATTCCTGTAAGCTATTCTGAATAGGTGTACCAGTCAAAAGAAGTCTCCTCCGAATTCGATAACTGTCAAAAATCGTAGACCAATTAGAGGATCGGTTTCATATAAAAGTACTCGTTTCTATGTGGCATCTGAAATATATAGCTGGACAATGATTAAAAAAACTGACTTTAAATAAAATAGCAATATAAATATATGTGCTAAAAAAATTAAAAAATAATATTAAATTCTTTTATTATTTTTTTTATTTTCTTTAATTAGTTTTGCTGATAATTTTTGGACCATCAGATTTTTTCATCAACGGTGTTCAGTCAACTGTTGCATAAAATCATCACAACCATGGCTCCAATCGTATGGGACTGGTGCCATCCAGTTAGAATGAGAGGTAAAAGTGAAGTGCACAAATATAAACACAGATAATAATTGAAGTTATTAGAAAGTACCCAGAAACAAGTGTCCTTGCAAGAACACAGTCATAATTTTTAAGTCGGTGTCCTTCGTCAACAATCAAGTAGTTCCAGTGAATTTTCCTTAGAAATGCCTTGTCTCTTATTATAAGATCATAATGGGTAATCAAAACATTGAACTTCCCTTCTCCTGAATACTCTTCTCTCATGGCCTTTCTTTCATCTAGGCGCCCATCATAAAGAACAGCAGAAATGCTGAAACACAGAGAAAATTCATTAGTGATTTGGCATTCATTCACAAATTACTTGCTCAAGAGAGATTTCAAAGCATACCTAGGAGCCCAAGTTGTAAATTCAGTAACCCAATTTGGTAGAACAGCTTTTGGGGCGACAATCAAGTGGGGTCCCGTTACATCCTTGTTTTCAATGAGATAAGCAATCAAAGCGATGGTCTGAATTGTTTTTCCTAACCCCATTTCATCAGCTAAAATTCCATTTAAGTTGTTATTAAATAACGATAGCATCCACTGAAGCCCCTCTAGCTGGTAAGGCCGCAACTCTCCACCTTGAAGCATAGTTGGTTGCTCGGTCACCTGTATCAGTTATTGTCAGGTTAGTCAACATCTTATAACAAAGTGATGAACTAGCAACTAGATATTAATATCCAAGGGTGTCATATTTACATAATATAGAAGGCATAAAAAGTGGGATGAAAACCTTCCGAAAGGAACTGATCAAAACTGAAGGAAAAATTGAAACAGAAATTTGTCATATAATTATACAATACCTTCTCCTCGATCGAATGTACAACAGAATTATACTTCCGCTGCCCTTCTAGTAAATCTCCTGTCTTCACTTTATCATCAGATTCATCACCAACCTCTTCGTCATCAGATTTATCAGTCCTCGAAGCAGATAACTCAGCCAAGTCTGTGTCTGAACCTTGCAGGGGCTCAATGCTGTCAAGTCCAGCGTCTTTTTGACGTTGAACAGCAGCTCCCAAGCGAACTAGGAGATCATTAGTTTTGCCCAGGAGCATTGTCAATCTTTCATTCTTACTCTCCTCAACCATTTTCATGTATGCTTCCTGATCATCAGCTTTCAGAGCTTGGAACCTCAATTTCTCAGCTCGTGTAGCTCGTTGCCTTAGCCTACCATGCCAAGCCTGCACAAAGCGAAAGATCTTATTGAGTCTTGACTCACAATATTACTTTCAATCTATAATAAGCAATTACAACAGTGTTAATTACAAAAAACATATCTCCTGTTTTATCATATTTGTCCTTAAAACTCATAATATGTCGATCAGTCTCCTTAAAACTCCTGTTTTAAAAACTTCACAAACAACTATTGACATTACAATATTGGCTCCCAACTATTTTTTCCCATTTTTGAGATATCTGCTTCAATCTAGCATTTGTTGGTCACCATGTCATATTGCTTAAAGGAATGATTAAACAAAATTGCAGAAAAAAAGTCGTGCCTGAACACCATCATTTCTCTGTTTCCGACGTTTCTGAGTAGCCTGTACTTGCAATTGGAGTTCACGTGCAGCATTAAGTAAGTCAGCAAAAAATTTTCTTTTCCTAGTCTCTATTCGATTCCTTTCTTCTTCCTCAAATCTTGACAATCTCTGCAACAAAGTCAATGAAATAGATTTTTGTGAACTACTCATAAAGACAGATACCTGGTAAAAGTCAAACAGAAGACTGCTTACCTCAACCTCTCGTTTTTTCTTCAGTGGATCATCAGCTTCCATAGCAAAAGCATCTCCAATACCGTATAAAGGACGATGTAAACGCGTCATGCCCCAATCAAACAACTGCTTGTCCGGATTTGCACAATGTAGACGAAGCCAATATTCAGAACTCACTTCAGATCGCACTTTACTCTGGAGCTCAGCTAACTAACAGGAACAAGAAATTCATTGTCAAACCAGAATTAGAAGTTTAGAACCATTGTATTCTGATGTTTGGGCCAGAAGAATACAATGAAATAATAGATGATTTGTTAAAGTAAAGCTTTCCATTTCACATCACATAAATTTTTATTACAGAAAATAACCGATCAACGATTTCATTATTCTTCAGCAGAAAATGTTTTTGCAAAGGAGTTGACAAATGTATCTTACTCCAAATAGACAAGTCTTAATCGAGAAAATCAACTACCTTCACCAGCTCCGGTGAATATCTTGATTTCATTGAACCTAGTTTCATATAAATATCTGTCACCTAGCAAGTAAACCTACCTTAAGTCCATAGAGTTCAAGCAAGCATCTTGACTGCAGGTCCTCGCCTCTGCTTGTTGGCAATTCTGTTTGGAAAAGGAAGCATATAACATCATTGACAAAAAAGTAATTTATTTCAAAACAACAATTCAACTTGAAAATAGTTACCCTGAAGTTCGGTTAATCGCTGCTGAATTCGGCTCTGAAACCGGGTTTCCTTTAAGTCTGATAATGTAGAACAAGGTAAACCTATCGATCTCTGCTTCAACACAGCATCCTCAAACTCCAACATTAACTCTTCATAACCTGAAGCGCCAAAATTGTCCTGTGCCAAAATTTTTAAATCAACACTAATATCTTACACGAAGCAAAACCAAACTTTACCAAAGATATAATGGGAAAGCATAACTCAACAACGTTAAAAAAAAGTCCACGACAACTAATATTTAGAAAACCATGCACTATTAATATGGTTTCCTTCCGCAGTTTCTTTCCATCAATAAATAGTAGACAGTTTGATCTGACATGAAGTTTTAGATGAGAGTTAAAAAATGTGTAAGTTTTGTGTACTTGTACATATAGTACTTCAAAGTAGGTGTATCGAGTTAGCCATGTCACATCATTAATATATTTTAGAGGGCGATTTGACAAAGAGGAGGAAATCATTGCAGGAAGTCAGATCTTATTTTGAAACTCCGACAGCGGCATGCCATTTAACTAGAAAACCATCACGAACTGTATAAATAAAATGTCATGGTTTTGACCGTTGCATCAGATTTGAATAAGAGCCGTAGGATGGGAAGAAGGGGAGAATCGATCTCAGCCGTTCAAGAAAGAGGGAAGGCAAAGAAGGAAAGTTGGGGAACTAAGCGGAACGATGTCGTTTTACCATTCCAAACAAGTGGGGACCCAGGACAGCTGCTAACATCGGATTGGGCAAAAGAGGAAAGAGGAAATTGAGGAGGATACGCAGATATTTCAGCTGCTGCAGAGGTTGTTATCAAATTAGTTGCTATTTTGTTATTTTTGTCCTTCAGTTATTTGCAATCTAGTATATGGAAGAGGAAGATTCATTGTATACGTTTTTATGAAATGAATGACATCTGAAATTCTTCTCTGCAACTTTCCCCTTTTCTTCTATTACTCTATTTTTCTGTATTGTCTTACTCATATTTTCTGAAAACAAGGCAAAACATTACATAAAAGTAACAACTATTACATAAATTATAAATGCCATCTTCCATAAAACTATTTTACTAAAGCGAAAGTAATGTAAACCCGATTAGTCTCAACTATTAAGGGAACCAACAGCATCAGTACCCTATTTTCAAACCTAATTACGGAAGTCCCGAAAATTTGGAAAAGAAGTAAAGAAAAAAATAATACTTGCAATTTAAAACCAGAAAAAAATGTGATCTTTCTCCTCAAACAATCAAACAAATTCCAGGATATGTAAAAGCCTCAAATATCATAGCAATAGTAATTAAATCCCCAAACGACTCAAAAAGATAATGGAACAGATAACATCAACTAGTGTTAAAAACCAAAAGCATGGCCCCTCTGTTAGAACACTTACACTGATACAAGAACCATAATTTTACACATCCAAGTCAAAAAAAGGAAAATTATAAAGCAAGAAACAAAAGAAATCCAAAACTCATTACCATCTTAAACTGAAATTCACAAAGATTAAAAATAACACCCACAAAACCTTAAAAAAATAAAAACAAGAAATTGCAATCCTCACCGTTCGCAATTGCGAAGCTGCACCATCACCGACATCACAATCGAAATCTTTCGCGACGTCACAGCCGCTATCTTCAGCCTCCTCGTGGCAAATAGACGAAACGGCGTCGTACACGTGTTGCGGCAAGGGCAAATTGCGAGAGATAAAATTGAGAGCACAGATTAGGGTCTTGGCACTGCCGAGCTGGTTTTCGGACGGCGCGTCGGGCTCAACCACCGCCGCTGCGCCCAATTGCTGGGGGACAGAGGACTGTGGCTCCGCCACCTGTGCAACCATGGCGGGAAAGGGGGCAAAATACGATGTCGTTTCGGAGGTTTTTGAAAAATATTAATTGTTGTAGTGAAATTTTACGGAATGATAATCAAAAATAGATTTAAATCAAGAAAAAGAATTAAAATATTTTTGTGGAATTTCCTTTTTTTTTATTTTCACTTATTTTTCTTGTTGTGTATTTTGAGGTGAGATTTGAGACTTTGAGGGTTCTATTTATATATATTGATGGTGAGTTAGGGGTGTGACTAAAATTACAAGAAGGTCCTTGAGGAATGGGGGGGATACGGATGGTATGTTGCTTGGTATAATTGCAATAGTACCCCCAAGTTCTTTGTCCTTCTCCTTTCCTTTAAAGGGATAATTACACAATCCCCCCTCCTATAATGAGTAATTACTAAAAACCACCATTTTTTAAAACTTACCAGTACAGGGGCTAATTATAAGGTTTTTAGGGGTTAATGTAAGACTTTTTAAATACAGACGTGGTGACTGTAAGAATACCATATGTGAAGGGTCTTTATATAATTTGAAGAAACTGAAGGAGTAGTTGGGTAATTACACATTATTCGAGGGAGTCGTGTGTAGTTTTTCATTCTTTTTTTCTACTCGATACTTAAGTTGACACATGCTATTAATATTCAAGAAAAACTTATGTATGTTTTGTGATTCAATCTCAAAGCCTAAAAAGTAAATGGTGGTATATAACATTTTCAAACAACTAGGATTAACATTCATTATATTTCACTAGAAAAATAAACCAGGCAACACTCATCAATGAAATCTGAATCCCAGATTAATGAAACAAACATGAAATAGAGATATAGAATCTACTATCGTAACTCGTAGAATCTAATATCATAACTCGTTTATTTTCCCATAATGTATCACGATTACATAAACAAGGTTCCGTTCATTTTAAGCAAGCAACGCCTAAACAATTTATTCATATATCACACCACAGATTGTATCATTTATAAGCTAGAACGCCCCAATTTTTAGTCGATATATATTCTGAAATCTTTAAGACAATTATTTGAGATACTTAACAAACCAATCTAACATGTCCTTATGAGCCTCTTCAGCACTCTTTACAACCAGTTCATCTTCATCCTTGTACCTAACAGTCCACCCGTGTGAAACACCCGGAAATATCTTCACGAACCCATCAACCTGAAATTAGAAAATATTGAAAAGATTATTACAATAGCTCGTTAATAACAAGACACATGCAAGAAATGTAGATTGATTCTAGTCCGAACCACGTTTAGCCAGAATTACACTTTTCTTACCTCAGGTTTGGCGTTTAAGGCGGCCTCGAATTGTTTCACAAGTTCTGGGGGAGACATCTGGTCGATCTCGGCTCCAAGTATCGAAATTGGAACCTTGACGGCTGAGAAAAATCACATAATTAATGATGAAAACAGCACACCTTTTGTTAATTTTCACCCATTCAATCGCAGAAAAGCTAATGATTCGTGTTTGGTTTATGTTTTTTGATTGAATTTTCAACAACAAAAAAATAATCGGGAAATGTGTACCAAGGGTGTTCTGTGAAAATGATGTGAAATTATTTGTGTTCGTTTATGCTCTTCAAAATGGTTGAAATTAGTAAAATATATCAAACAAAATGTGTTTTATTGATGTATGATATGTAAAGTGATCTAGTTGATTATATTATGTTATGATTATGTGATTAGAAAGATAATTAAGTAAGAAAGCTATAAGAATGAATAGTTGGAGCAGGTAATCATTGATGTTTACTTGTTAGGTAATGAACCTGGAAAAAGATGATATAGTTTTCCAAAAATTGTGATCCAAAAATAAAAATAAAATGTTTTTCGAAATCTATGGAGGGTTCTAATAGAATGAAGAAAACTCGAGCATTCTGTAGTAAATAATATACCCTGAATATCCTCTACAGACACAAGTGAAGGATGTAGCAGCACTCCAGCTTGTATGTAAGCATCCTTTGCTAGTTCCACCACCACCTTAGCTGAAAATAATTTCAATTTATACCATAAATAAAATATGAAATTCTTTTCATTAAAACTATTGTTCTAATTCACAAAAAAGATGAAATAATTTTAAATTTGTGACATTAAATTCAGAAACAAAAACTCTCACCTCCCCAACAGAAGCCTGCAGCTCCAATCTTGGTTACGCCTTTGCTTTTTAGAGCTTCAATAACTGGCTTTGAGTCTTCAAATCCTTGATCCTGTTAAAAACGAAGAAGAAATTCATTGGACATTAAACTAAACATAAGTTTTGCCAATGTCACTAATTATATATATATATATATTAAGATTATATATATATATATAAATTAAGTGATAAAGATTATTCATTCGTCATTATCATATAACTCACGGCTCCATGATTTTTAAGCCAAATAGAGATAGGTTGTTTCTCGGGTTCATATGGATCTCCGTGGAAAAAATCAGGAACCACAGTATAAAATCCAGCAGCTGCAACTTTGTCTGCCAGCTTCCTGTGTTGTAAAAAGACGCTATTTTAGAGTCATACAAATATATATATATATAAGATTATTATTTACGCTAAAAGGAAAATATGGCGTTTGCCACAAAAACAACAATAGTAAGCAGAATCCTTTCATGTTTCGTAATTGAGTTTGTCCCTTTTACGATGTTATTAGATCAACCAAGTTTCGAATTGAAACTTGCAATAGAGAACTCAAATGTCGATTATTTACCCCTAAAAGAAAGAACTTAAATCTGAACCAGATTCAAGAAAAAACATATTACAAGTTGAAAAAATAACATATAGCCAAGATAATATCGAAAAGACAATAATTGGTCAAGGAAAGAGTACCTCAAGTTTGGAGCCTCATATCCTGCATATACCGAAATAAGCAACTTAGGATATAACAATAGAATTAATAGGTTTTCTATAAAGAAGAAACATTGATATACAGCACGTAATCGTCATCATTTGAACTCGATTCGTTAGAACAGCAAACTTGGAACACATTTTTTTCGATAAAATTTGAAGTTCAGCTCGAGGTCAATTCAATTAGTTAAATTAACAGATAAATTATTATGTATAAAAATATCAAGTTACTCGATCTTGACTATGATTCGGTATAATCTAAACTAATCTAAATATTATCTAACAAAACTGGTTCCAGCTTGATTAGAGTAGGACCAAGCACAATCATAATCACAATTTTTTTAAGCCGATTAAAATATAAACAAGCTTGAACAATACTAATCCACTTAAGCACCTAATCAAACATCATAACCCCATAAGAATCATTACTCAGCTCAATCAAAAACGCTGACAAGATAAAACAAATCCCATCAAAAAACACCAAAATCAATACCCATAAAAATCCAAAAAGCAAAAAGATTGAAACTTTTGCATAACCCAACATCACAAATTTAAATAAACATTAGCGCCATATTACCAAAAACATCTGCGATTAAAATGACAGCAAGATTGGAATCAGAAGGGCCAGAAACATAGCAGTCGAGCCCTCCAAGCTGTTGCACTTGCCCAGCGCCGCTGGTTGAGCTTAGTGTTGGTGGGTTCTCACAGCACTGTTTTCCCGACATCTTGATTTTTGCCTGAATTCTAGAAATTGTGGTATGTGTTTTTAGATTTTTAGTGTGTGTATTTATGTGTATAGGCTTGTACTTATAAATTATACTACTCCTTCATGATATATACTGCCCTCATTTTATTAATAAGATGTATATTTAATTTATTTTTTACTATAAAATTTTAATTATATTAAGAAAGATGATTTATAACAAAATAATAAAGAATAGCCATTAATTAAATTTAAATTATTATATATTTATAAGGAATATAATTAGTTATCTTTATTCCATAGGAATATATTTCTAAAAAATGAAAATTTTAATAAATCCTAAAAAAAAAGTCAAACATTATCTTTTAGATGGAAAAACATTATTTATTGAGATAGCGAGGTGTTTGAATTATAATCAATGGTCGGAAGTGTTGGGACTGAAAAAGAATAAATACAATATGCTAATATGATAACTAGTATAAATTTTTTGGTTGAATTTCTTTCTTTTTGGACTTATTTTGAACAAATAACAAATATTCTCATTTGAGAGGTTTAATTTAATTATATCTCATGACAGCATGAAAAATACACTAATAAGAGCCAACGTTCTTCAGGCCATACATTACCTACTTGACTAGAAATTTTAGTGAATTTAAAAAATTAAGTAGATGATTCCAATGGTATGGTAGTCCATTTGTTCGGATATTAATAAATACGAAACTATTTATTATAACATACTTATTATGTATATCGATAAGTGTGTTTAAACTCTAACTCTACATATTATAGCAAACTAATATCCAAGTATTGGACTTTATTCTCCATATGTAAAATGTTTCATACAAAACGATACAATTGAAAGATACGCATTATTTATTTTAATTCGAAACTATGATATTTTAATTTTCTCGATACACATTTTACACTATTTATTTCTATCAGACTCCATTAATTAGTACCCTCTTCACTTGAGGTGTTTGTTAAACCAGTTTAGTATATCCAAGTGAGATTCTTGAGCACTCTTAACTGCAAATTCACCATCATCGCTATATCTCGTTGTCCATCCATGACCAACGCCCGGAAATATTTTCACAAAACTATCGACCTGCAAATTTCAGTACATTTTTTTATTCAAAAATTTGAATAACTACTCATTGATCTATATATGATATAACAATGAAAAAAATGCAATTAATACAAAGAATTCGATGTAGATTAAAGATTTAGTATGATAATTAAGAGTTATTACCTCAGTTTTTGCTGATAAAACATGTCCAAGTTGCTTCAATAGTTCTGGAGGTGCATAATTGTCAATTTCAGCTCCTAGTATTGCAAGTGGAGTCTTCACCTCTAAAGTACCATGTTGTCAAAATTTAATCAAAAAAATATAAATTATTTTGATTATTAAATCTACTATTTCCAGCTTTCATTTTTTTGGAATTTTGAGAATTTTTACCATTTATTTCTTCTACTGTTATTGGACCAGGATGCAGCAAAATTGCAGCCTCTATGCAGTCAAATTTTGCTAGTCTCACTCCAACCATCCCTTCATTAAAATGAAATTAATAATATCTGAAATTTTAATTTCTTTTATGGTGCAAAAAAATTAAAATACAAGAAATTGAAAAAAAAAATACAAAATAATTAAAATGGTTATTATACCTCCCCAACAAAAACCTGCAACTCCTACTTTGGACACTCCTTTGGCTTTCAAAGCAGCTATTACAGCCTTTGCATCCTCACATCCTTTGTCCTAAAAAAATAACAAAATAATCTAACAAAAATTCAATAAATATACAATTTTTTTGTAACTGTATTGATAAATATTTCGATTTAAATCTCGAAATATATTACAATAATGAAGCGAAAAAAGAAGAAAAAAACGAACCGGGCTGTGAGATTCGATCCATGATCCCCTTGGTTTTTCAGGAGTGTATGGATCACCAAAGAAGAAATCAGGAACAATAACTAAAAACCCTGAAGCTGCAATTTTGTCTGCAAGCTTTCTACATTATAGAACAACAATATATAAGATCATAATCTAGATTATATTAAAATCTAAATAAAGCTTTTAGTTAATAAATATATATATATATATATATGGAAGAGTGAAGTGTACCTCAAGTTTGGAGCTTCATACCCTGAAAAAAATAATCACAAACACAAATTTTAAAAAAATATGAAAATTCCAGTTATAATATGATCAAGAAAATCAAATTTGAATTAAAAATATCTAATAATTTAATGAAAATTCTGAAATATTATTTACCAAAGGCATCAGCAATCATAAGGATAGCAAGCTTAGCATCTTGATTTCCAGTTACATATGTTTTAAGACCTCCAATTTCTTCCACAATTCCTGATCCACATGTTGAGCTAACAGTTGGTGCATTCTCATAGCAATGAGGGCCTAACATTTTTTCCTCTTAATTTCTATACAAAGTTGCTATTTTTTTAAGATTAATTATGGGGATTTTGAAGGGTTTAAGTTAATTATAATCCAAAAATTTGGATTAACCCCTCATCTAATGATATTATATTGTATATTACATTGAAAGTGACTTAATGTAGGATGACACATATTTCTATGACAACGGGAAAACTACAATGACAGCCTATGTCATGGCATACATCAGCCAGCCTTAAATCCTTGACTAGAAATATATATACATATAATTAAAGCAAACGGTAGCGGCTGCGGGTTCCCTTGTCATCAAAAAAAAAAAAAGAAAAAAAGCAAACGGTCGCTGCTTATCATATATATAATATAATTAAAGTATTTTCAACAGAATACATATTAAAATGTTCCATATTGTACAACCAAAACAGAAGTCGGAATTTATTGATATTACATAATTGTAAAATGAATCAACTACCCGTCGAAAAACTGTAAAATGACTCAAATACCCTTCTCAAAACGCACTTTATTTGATCAGATAATCAATGTCAAAACCTCGTCACTCTTTATTTGACATATTTGTTTAACCAACTCAATATATCTGAGTGAGACTCTTTAGCACTCTGAACAGAAGCTTCATCATCTTCGTTGTATCTCGTTGTCCATCCATGGCCAACCCCAGGAAATATTTTCACAAAGCTATCAACCTGAAAAATAATAATCCCATTAATATTTAATTAATCAGTTGATCTAATTAATAATATTTCATTTTATTACCTCAGATTTTGCTGATAAAATGTTTCCTAGATGATTCAAAAAATCTGGTTTGCAGAAATCATCATGTTCTGCTCCTAATATTGCAAGTGGAGTCTTCACCTCTAAAATATCAAGATATATGTTAAATGTGAATCAAAAGTAATATAAGAACATTGAATATAAAAATCGAGCTTATTATAAAAGCAGTTCGATTAGATATTCTTTATCTAGAATTGATATAGCATAACCTCGTAGACGACCCAAGGTCCCTGAACCTCGTAAGGGACCATACGACCCTGGTACAAATATTGAGGCTTATTTACCTAAAGGTCCCTAATCTAATTGTGCTTATTTGCATTACACTACCTAACCCGCGTGTTTTTATTGGGTCAAACCCAGTGTAGCCCTAACCCGGGCAATCTGGTACGTACACTCTGGGGGACACGTGTAAACCATCCCGCTGATTCCGCATACGTCCGTACATTGGGTACTGTGCCTATAAATAGTGCCATTTAATATTAAAAAAAGGACTTTTGACTGACCTCGAGAGTACATAGTACGATCTGACAGTACGTTCCCATTATTCTATAAACCGAGTTAAGAACCTCGTATATGACCTTAATCACAATCTTGAACTACGTTTAGACTTGATCCTAATAGAAAGGTACGTAGGTAGCTCAGTACGTCTGAGTGCAGTCTATATCCTTTATACGACCCTCCTAGGTCTTATTCGAGCCTCGGCTTGATTTGGCCCGTAAGTATTTTACGAGTTATATCAAGAATCTATTTCTAGAGCCATAAAACTACTCTAAAATGACTAAAACGTCGTTTATTAACTCATCATGGACTTGAATTCGAGGTCAAAATTCTTCGTTTACAATACTTTTCTCGCATCAAACTAATGAATCCATCAATATTCAACCATATATAAATAGGACAAAAACTATGTGGACAAAATTAGTCTTATTTTTTTTTTTTTTTGAATTTTTCGATTTAAAAAAATACCGTTTATTTGTTCTTCTGTGATCCAACCGGGATGCAGCAAAATAGCAGCCTGTATGCAATCAAATTTTGCTAGTCTCACTCCCACCATTCCTACATTAAAATTAAAATAATTTTTCAAACGTTAAATAATTGCGCCAAGTTTATTTTACGGTGCAATAAAACGAAATATGAAATATAGAAACACAATAAAATTGATTTACCTCCCCAACAAAAACCAGCAACTCCAACTTTGGTCACTCCTTTAGTTTTTAAAGCAGCAATTACAGTCTTAGCATTCTCACAACCTTTGTCCTAAAATAAAATCACACAAGAAACTAATTAAAGTTCAATAAATGCAATGTAACTTAATGATAAGTACTTTCATAAATAAAATTAGTGATTAATCATGATGATAAGGCTAATGCAAAAAAAAAAAGGTACATATTGCAATAATAATGATGAGAGCCAAAAGAATAATAATAATAATAATAATAATAATAATAACTAACCGGGTCATGAGCTGTGACCCAAACTTGTCCATATTTTTCAGGGGTAAATTGATCACCAAAGTAGAAATCTGGAGCCACTACTAAGAACCCTGAATCTGCAATTTTGTCTGCAAGCTTCCTACATTTAAAAAGTCTAAATTATATTTCAAGCCCAGATCATTAAACACAAATTCAAATGAAAAATCAATAATATAAACATATTTTAAATCTAAATCAATATTCATTCAAAGAAAAATCATAAACATACCTAAAGTTTTCAACTTCATAGCCTGCAAAAAGAAGGATATTTAGTCCACTATATGAAAAATATTCAACTTTAATATACCATGAATAAATTCAACTATTTACCAAAAGCATCAGCAATCATAAGAATAGCAAGCTTAGAGTCTTGATTTCCAGTTATATATGATTTGAACCCTCCTAATTCTTCCACAGTTCCTGATCCACATGTTGAGCTCAGTTTTGGTGGATTCTTAAAGCAATGAGAGCCTAACATTTTTTTTTTTTGCTATTTTTTGGCTGCTAAGAACTGAATAATATGAAGTTTGACAAAATCTAGCTTTAGTTATTATATAATATTAATAGATCTTAGAAGTTTAATTATAGAAAATAGCAAGTGGTTCATAAAAATATGATATTGGAAAGATATTTTAATTTTGAATGATTTTAATTAGTTGGTGCTTCTTTGATGGATATGTAAATGTATGGGCATGATATTTAAGTCTCAGCCAAATATTTTTAATGATTGTAAATTAAAACTCTGTTTATTATGTTCGTGTTTTGCACATGATTTATAAAGTGACACAAAAGCAAAAATATCATGTGGAGATTTGAACCAATAAGATACCTAAAGAACTTAGAAAACCATAAAAGGTGGGTAATTGCATGTGTTGCATTATATTATATGTTCTTCAAAAGCATATCTACTTCAATTTCATGATCCACTTATGCATCAAAATGTGGCTAGTTCGTCTTAGTATGTAATATAAAATACAAAATGAAATAAAATAAAAATAAATGTCAAATGAGCCATAACAGGCCGAATTTTTAGGCCCTAAATAAACAAACCGAGCCTAAAGGGTCCAGACTGGCCAGTTAGTCCGACCTTTTATTTTTTTCTAATTAGTTTTATTTTTTCTTTATTTGTTTTAATTATATTCTAATTTGTAGAAAAAACTTGAATTGTGGGTATGAGATTTGAACCTTGACCTGATTTTTTTTCCGACTGTACTAGACTTTGTTTTGAAATAAGAATATGATAAAATATATATTTATAATATAATAATTTTAAAAATTAAAATAATGTAGTGGGTCAAATTGGCTCGCAAGTCAAAATCAGCCGGCCGATTTGGCCCACCCGGTCTTCAGAGGTGGGCACTTAAGACTCCCTAATCCTAATGGGTTGGCCTTAGCGGGCCGGCCCTTTAGCCCCCCCCCCCCCCCTCTAGAGATAATAATAGCATACACCAATAGAAAGTTGTGCATTTTGTCTCTCCAACTTATAAAAGTTACACAATTTTTTTTACATTTGCTAATTATTACACTAAATCCTCATGTGACCATATACATAAAATTTTAATATTACATCAAATTTTCTTTAATAATTGAGACATGCACCACACTTTGCCCCTTTACTTTTATAAAATATACATTTAACCACATATCGTCCATGTTACTATTAAATTCTTATTTTGATTAAATAAATTAAAATATTTTTCATCGACTTTTTATCATGCATTAACTGCTTGATTTGATTTATATATCGATATTCCACTCAATTAAATATCTTATAATAATAAATTATTTTATAGTTATATTTTCTTAAGTTATAGTAGACTAAATTAATTAGTTAACCATTACAAAAAATATAATAATAATAATCCATAATCACACAACACTAAAATAGATTGAAATGTCCAAATATAGTGCATTAAATGGATGCAACATGTAAAAAAAATCATTGAAACATTCTATTTGCTCTTGGTGGAATTACTCAATCATGATATCCATTTGCTCTTCATGATGCCACTTTTTGATTGCTTTTCATGCTTCTCATTATGGCTTTTCATCATAGTTTTTCTTTAAAACAAAACATTGAAAGGGACAAAATAACATCTCTCTCATGCCATAATTTGCTTTATAATGTGTGTAAATGTGATGTTGCTAAATTATTCTTTTATCATCAAATTACTAATATTATTTGAATCTCTATATATGTTATTATTATTAGGTTATGAAATATATAGACTACAAGCAATTCCAATTTACCTATGCCAAGAAATAAAATTATAAATGAATTCAAAAAACCCGTGTACAAAAACTAACACAAAAGAAAAATATGAAAAAACCCCAAAGAATAATTTTTACCAATAAATAATTATCGACATTATTAAATATAATCGATTGTTTATTTTGGTAACTCCTCCTAAATTAAAAGTTGTGATTACTTTAATTTTGCAAGCAAATTAGGCGTAATTCCGTGTATGATTAGTAAAGTACCAAAGTTAGTTTAAGATAATGATGTTAGTTGTTGGTTGGTCATTGGCCAAGTCAAGTGGAATAGGGAGAAGCAATTTTTTCTTTAAATATCAATGTTTACTATTTTTTTTATTTCCCAATTTTAGTGAAAAACAATTCTAACTAATTATTTTGGATTGATTTAATGAAAATTGGATGCTTAGATGTAACTAATAAATTGAGTATATTGTCATCGAAAATGCCTTTTACTCTTTTCATGTTCTTAATTATGTTTTTTTTATCATACTAAGTTGATCAACATGGTTTGTGACTTCCCATAATCACTTTTAGAGAATTCTTAACGCAAAAATGTTTGTAAGTAAATTCAAGATTTTTTTTAGGGCTCGTTTGCTTACTTTGATAGGATATATAAACTTTTGATACTTTTTACAAGAATATGTGAGTGATATGTTTTACATATATTTGAAGTTTATGATTGCAGTTTATCCAAGTAACCAAACACATGATTGATAAGCTTTGATACATATTCTTGTAAAAAGTATCAAAAGTTTACATATCCTGTCAAAGTAAGCAAACGGGATATGTAAAACATATCACTCCCATCTTGACCTGATCTAATATCTTGAATATCCATAAATTACATTCTGGGCCTATTGTGAATCACGGGCCGGATTAGTAGCAAGCAAACAACAAATTAAATATGAAAAGGTATTTAACCCACTTAATCAAAGTAAGCAAACAAGCTCTTACGTAATTAATAGAAAAAGAACAAGATAGGATGTCAAATAATTTCCTAACCCTATTTATATATTCCATATCCACCACATCCATGTCTTACCAACTAAGACCTTCTCATTTGGGCAGATAATTGTATATTTCTAGTAGATGACCAAAACATATCACCTAATTTACTTGCTCATATTTATCTCCTATTAAATAAATTTGTGAGCCATATCAATGAATATTTTGATAAAATTTATACTAAACTTATTAATTATGTACTAGTTGAAAATCGACTTTTTGAGTAGTCGGTGTTTATATAACAAGGACGAGGAGGATAAGAACACAAATCATTATATACCCTATAAAAAAACGAATAAAACATAAAAATATTTAAAGAAGATATGAACGATCAAATATTAGTTCAATCGATCTTGACACGATGAAACTACTAACCGTTTCCTAATTTCAACTGTTTATCGATTTGAATATTATATAATTCTTTAATTATACAAAAAATTAATTCTTACGCGAATCTCGTGCATTTAAATTATTTATTAACAAAAGAAGAATAAGAAGCTATCATGTTAGATTGGATGAAAATGGTCCCATAATCTCACATACTAGACATGTTGATAGATTTACAAGCTAAGTATAAAGAATAAAGCTGCCACACCATACAATAAAACTTGCCCCCATTGGCAAAAATTGAAATATAAAACAGAGCAACTTTTAGTACTACCTTAAGCAAATATCATCCTCACAAGTGCCAACTTTTGATAATGTTTTCATCATGTCTTTATCTTTACCTACCCCTAACCACTATCAATTTTTTGTTTCTATAAAATCAAATCACACCCAATATGAAAATATAAAGTTTTTATAATATATTGAGTTCAATTAAATCAGTTTATTATAAATTATAAACTTAAGAAATTGATTTGAAAAGTTAGTGATAAAAATTACTCACTCCACTCTAAATAAATGGTAGATAATAAGATAACAAACTCGCCCTAGCATAAATTTTTTTCATTTGATAAGTTAATAAATGAGGTTTGGTGAATCTAACCCATTTTCTAATTTTAAAATTACAACTTTTCTTTCTTAAAAATGGTCATTTGTTGTCCAATAAAAAAGGAGAATTTTTTACTAGTGAAGATAGCTAGGGAAGTAAGCAGTAATTTGTTATCCATCTTACTTTTACTCAATTTTCATTCCTCCTCTTCTATCTCTTTTCTATATTAAACACATTATCAATAAATGTTCATAGTATTCAATTAATACATTTGAATCTCATGTTTAGTGATAATTATTTTTATTTATTTATTTATCTTATTAATAATAATTGTCAATCTTTTATTTTAAAAAATATTTTACTAAGTTAATCAACCATTCATTTTACTTTTATTAAAGTTAATTTAATATGAGTTAATACTCATATAAACATTTTTTGGTTTATCAAAATTGAATAATTTCTTTTAGTTTTGTAAATTAAAAATAAATAAATTACATAATAATATATATTTCTATTATATTTGTAAATAATTATTATCTTGTGCCAAGACATAGGGATACAACTAGTAGAAATAATAATAAGTGATACATATAATTTAAAATTCCAAACAACACATGAGATCCACAGTCCATGTTGTCAATTCAATAATAAATTATAACCATATACTTTATAACATGATCCACCTAAACCTAATATTCTAATTATAAAAAATATTATAACCCCACCCCACCCCACCCCACCCCACCCACCCCCAAGTGCCCCATTATTAGCCCACTTTAATAGCTGTTGTCTGAATTTTTTTCCTTAATATATTTTACTCCATACTATAAAGTGTATTTTCTGAGTTTGACATTCACATTTTAGACCAACCACATTACACCAGTGTATAAAGCTCCATTTTCTTAATCCCATACCACCCTTCACTATAATCCCACCAAAACACACACATAATTCTCTCAAACAACTGAAATCTTTTGAGCCCTTTTCTTCAAAACATGAAGTCATTATGAGCTTGTGAAAATTTACAATGGAGATAGCAGCAAACAGCACTATATGGGACAATATTTTGGGGATAACTAAGGTGGCTGAAGAAAACTGTGGCGACCCTTTGTCATGGGCTATTCAAATTTCCTCAAATTTGAACAGTGCTAGAATTGATTTACCTTGTGTTGAACTTGGTAACCTTTTGGTATCCCACATTTGCTGGGAAAATAATGTGCCCATTGCTTGGAAGTTCTTAGAGAAAGCTTTGGCTCTGAAAATTGTGCCTCCTTTCCTTGTTCTTGGCTTGCTCTCAATAAGGTCCTTTTTTTAAATCATGTATTGTATATAATTCTTATTCTATGAGGTTTTTATCATTTTGAATTTGTTGCCAAGTTGGCAAGTTCCAGTGTTTTCTGATTTATTCTTGAAAATCTACTAATTCCCTACATCTTGTATTGCTTAGTTTACATGAATTTTTTTCTGTGTGGCGTGTGTTTGATATACGAGCTTTTAAAAAAAGGTAATCTTTTAAGTTTTAGTACATGGGTTCGGTTTAAAGTTTCAATCTTTGGTGATATTTCTTAATTAAAGTGTTTGGGACTTGTTGTATCTGTTGATTTGATGTTCAGTTTTAGTATATAAAAGTTTGCTGTTTTGACTGATTTAATTTGGATGAGGTCTGATTGATTGAATTGTTAGTTTCTGGAGACAGCCGTTTTTCTTCCTTTATTGGACATACTTTTGTTCAATGCATAAGAACAATTGAGAATATCATTAGTCGTCTTACGTGTCTTATTGATAAATCATTGTTAATATATGTTTCCTGTTCTGTTCCATGTTCTCAAAACAGGCACACATTATAGTGAACTAATAGTTGTCAAAATTGTTAGGAATGAGAAATCAAGATAATGTTCTTGTTCTATTGTTTTTTACGTTTATATCAAGCTCGTGGTAATTCATTAATTACATTATTCTTTCGTTACTCATTAACAGGGTAATCCCATATCGACATTCTTGTCCAGCAGCATTTAGGCTTTATATGGAACTCCTTAAGCTACACGCTTTCTCGCTTAAAGAGAACACAAATTTGCCAAATTTTCAGAAGTGAGTACTTAATGTTCATAGATTTAGCCTTGTTTGCAAAAAATGTCAATCTTATGTTTTCCTATGTTGTACTAATGCAGGACAATGAATTCATTAGATTCGGTTCTTCATTTATCTCAGACATTCGACGTGAAAACAAATGAACCTGGCTCTCTTTTGGTTCTTTTCGTCTTTTCCCTTGTTTGGCAGTTAGTTGATGTGGCACTTGATGATGAAGAATTACTTCAACATACAGAGAATGGGCCTAAATGGCCTGTCAAGCCTCAAGATATGGAAATAGATGAGCATTGTATGTATGGAGATAAGAGAAAAGAATATAGAGAAAGATTGCAAACTATTAACACTGTTATGGCTATGGAGTTGATTGGGCAATTTCTGCAAAATAAAGCAACTTCCAGGATTCTTTACTTGGCACGCCAAAACATGTTAGAATTTCACTCCTTTTTCTCGATTGTTTCGTTTTCTTTGAAGTTATGTGCCGTTTGTTGTAAACTTTGTAAAATACTCACAAGCCATTATGAGTTCAATGTTATTCATGCTATAATCTAATTGCTCGATTCTATGTTCAGTATTTCGATTTATCTGTATAGATTATTGAATATAGTTCAATCTGTCAGGTGCACACACTGGAAAAACTTTATTCATCGAATAGACCTGCTTGTCGAGAATTCATCAGCCTTGAGAAACTCAAAATCCCTTAAACCAGAGATATTTCTACAGTTAATATCAGAATCTAGCAAAAGTACACCTTGTGAAGGACATGAGTTTGATAATGTAGTAAAATCGAAACCTCTAGTTAATGCTGCTGGTCTCTGTCTCGGGACTAGTCGATCTGCCCTTTGGCTTCCTCTTGATTTGCTTCTAGAAGATGCAATGGATGGTTCACAAGTTAATGCAACAAGTGCTGTTGAAATTATTACTGGTAAACTATTGTTATCTCTTATGGCCCTTAAGTTCGAATACTTTGTAAGAAAATTCATGATTATGTGTTTTTTTGCAGGTTTAGTTAAATCCCTTCAAGCAATAAATGCTACCTCTTGGCATGAAATTTTTCTAGGACTTTGGATGGCCGCTCTACGCCACGTTCAGAGGGTAAGAAATAGATTTCAAAACTACCCTTTTTTTCAAAAAACAATCATGATTTAGTAACATGAAATTTGTTTCTTTTAATAATCGAATCAACATTTTTTCGAATTTTAGGAAAGGGATCCTATTGAGGGACCCGTCCCTCGCCTGGATACTCGTCTCTGCATGTTATTATCAATCACAACACTCGTAGTTTCCGATCTTATTGAGGAAGAGGAAAGTGTTGCACCAGATGAGTTTGAATACGGTTTGGGCATCAAAAATAAGGTTCTGGGCAAACGACATATGGATCTGATTTTTAGCCTGCAAAATCTACAAGATTATCAGAGCTTGCTAACTCCACCTCAATCGATCATTCCTGCAGCCAATCAGGCAGCTACTAAAGCAATGTTGTTCTTATCTGGCATCAATGTTGGTACCGCATATTTTGATTGCATTAGCACCACAGATATGCCGATTAACTGCTGTAAGTTATAGTTTTACCTACAAAGTTATATCGTTTTACTTCATTTTTGCCCACATAACGTCACTCTGTTTCGTTTTGCAGCTGGTAATTTACATCATTTAGTTGTAGAGGCATGTATAGCCCGAAATCTGTTGGACACGTCTGCTTATTTCTGGCCCGGTTATGTAAATGGACGTATAAACCAACTACCCCAAAGTGTGCCCACTCAAGTACCTGGATGGTCATCTTTTACGAAAGGTGCACCTCTCAGTCCTGTGCTGATTAATGCTCTAGTTTCAACTCCAGCTTCAAGGTATGCTTGTGTTAGTGTTAATAAAGTAATTATAACATGTTAATGATGTGTATTGTGAACATTTTTTATTCCTTAAGTTATTCGTTTAATGGATAAAGCAACTGAACTATAGCTCATGGATTTAATGGAAGCTTCGCAGAGATAGAGAAAGTCTTTGAGATTGCAGTACAAGGATGTAATGACGAAAGAATTGCTGCTGCTACTATTCTTTGTGGGGCCTCGTTGATCCGTGGATGGAACATTCAGGTTGTAACACATTTTAACATCTATACGTTCATTCGCCTTCAAGTGTCGAATTAACCAATTTTCTAAGGGTGTGTTTGGATTGAGTGATTTGGATTTGGGGAGGGGATTTGGAGGAAGGATTTGAAATGACACCTAAAATGGAGTCATTTGAAATCCACCGTAGTTATAGAGAAAATAGCTCAAAGTGAATGTCGAGAGATTTGAAATCCATTATAACTTGGATACATCCAAACGAACTTCATGGATTTGTTGACAGATTTGAAATCCATAGATTTCAAATCCTTCAATCCAAACACACCCTAACAGTTTATAGCGCTTTACATTTCAGGAACACACGGTTTACTTCATAACTAGATTGCTGTCTCCACCTGTGCCCATTGACTATACCGGGGATGAAAGCTATTTGATAAATTATGCTCCCATGCTCAATAGTCTTCTTGTCGGGATAGCACCAGTTGACTGTGTCCAGATTTTCTCGCTCCATGGTTTGGTTAGTCAACTATAGAAATTATGCGCCCTCGTTTATTGGCTCATTTATCCAATCTTGACAACACGATAGTCAATCAGTAATAATGCTTTGACAGGTACCTGAGCTAGCCGGCTCATTAATGACAATATGTGAAGTGTTTGGTTCATGTGTGCCCAATACCTCATGGACAATGACCACCGGAGAAGAGATTTCAGCCCATGCCGTGTTTTCAAATGCGTTTGCTCTTCTACTAAAGCTATGGAGGTTTAATCACCCTCCGATCGAATATGGTGTTGGTGATGTCCCACCCGTTGGATCTCAACTCACCCCAGAATACCTCCTTTTAGTGCGAAATTCCTACTTAGTATCTTCAAAAGACTCACTCAAAGACCTAAATAGAAAAAGACTTGCACAAGTAGCAAGTTCAACGTCTTCGAAACCCATATTTGTGGACTCGTTTCCAAAGCTTAAAGTGTGGTATAGGCAGCATTTGACGTGTATAGCTTCTCCGTTAACGGGCCTCGTTAATGGGACCCCAGTTCATCGTACTGTGGATACACTGCTTAACATGATGTTCAGAAAAATCAATAAAAACCAACCACCGTCTGTTATTACAGTTGCATCTGGAAGTAGTAGTTCGTCTGGACCTGGAATTGACGACGGTTATTTAAGGCCTAAATTACCTGCTTGGGATATTCTCGAAGCTGTCCCTTTTGTGGTAGACGCTTCGTTAACTGCATGTGCTCATGGAAGATTGTCTCCTCGTGAACTCTGTACAGGTCAGCATGATGCACGTTTTTAAGTCTTATAATGTGTAATTTTAAAAAATTTGGAGAATTTTGTTACCAAAACCTAAGTTAATAACAATATTGTTGTAATAAACAGGGCTGAAAGATTTGGCTGATTATCTTCCTGCAACTTTAGCAACCATTGTGAGTTACTTCTCGGCTGAAGTGACACGTGGAGTTTGGAAATCGGTTTTTATGAATGGAACAGATTGGCCGAGCCCAGCTGCTAATCTTTCTAACGTTGAGGAACAGATCAAGAAAATACTAGCTGCTACTGGCGTCGATGTCCCCAGTCTTGCTGCAGGTTTGCTTTTGTTTAGAGTTTATTTAGGGTGTGTTTGGATTGACTGATTTGGATTTGAGGAGGGGATCTGGATGAAGGATTTGAAACGACACCTGAAATGGAGTCATTTGAAATCCACCGTAGTTATGAAGAAAATGGCTCAAAGTGAATGTCGAGTGATTTTGAAATCCATTATAACTTGAATACATCCAAACGAACTTCATGACGAATTTGAAATCCATAAATTTCAAATCCTTCATCCAAACACAGCCTTAGAGTTTCATTTGCATGTTGATTACTGGGAAATTTTAAGCCCTTCAAAAACCCTGTAAACCTTATGTAGGAGGAAGCTCTCCAGCTGCGCTCCCGTTGCCATTAGCTGCATTCGTGAGCCTCACCATAACCTACAAGCTCGATAAAGCCTCACAACGTTTTCTCGATCTGGCGGGCCCGGCCTTAGAATCTCTCGCCGCGGGTTGCCCATGGCCATGCATGCCGATAGTGGCTTCTTTGTGGACCCAAAAGGCGAAACGTTGGAGTGATTTCCTCGTCTTTTCTGCATCTCGAACCGTCTTCTTACACAGCAACGACGCCGTTATTCAGCTTCTAAGAAGCTGCTTTAGCGCCACCCTCGGTTTAAACAGTAGCTTTTGCATCTCGAGCAATGGTGGGATAGGAGCACTTCTGGGCCATGGATTTGGATCTCATTTCAACGGTGGGATCTCGCCTGTCGCCCCGGGGATTCTGTATCTACGAGTTTACCGCTCAATTAGGGACGTTATGTTCTTAAGAGATGAGATAGTTTCACTACTCATGCAAACAGTGAAAGACATAGCCTATGGCAGTGAGAGTGACCTTCCTGAAAAGAGACCCGAAAATAGGCTGAAAAATTCGAAAAACGGGCACGTCTCGGTTGCTGCAGCTTTGACCAAGGTCAAACTAGCTGCTTCTTTTGGAGCTTCGGTTATCTTCATAACCGGTGGGCTCGGTTTGGTTCAGTCACTAATCAAAGAAACTCTTCCTTCTTGGTTCATGTCTATTCACCGGTCCGAGCAAGACGGGGGTAAAATCGGAATTCTACCCATGCTCCGAGGGTACGCGCTTGCGTATTTAGCGGCCCTTTGTGGAGCTTTTATATGGGGTGTGGACACGTCATCGACATCAGCTTCAAAAAGACGGCCCAAGATTCTAGGATGCCACATGGAGTTCTTGGCAAGTGCGTTGGATGGGAAGATATCGCTCGGCTGTGATCGCGCCACCTGGCATGCTTATGTGGCGGGCTTTTTGAGCTTGATAGTGAGATGTGCGCCTACGTGGATAGTCGAGCTGGACGTTGAGTTGTTGAAGAGATTGAGCGATGGGCTGAGACGGTGGAACGAGGATGAGCTTGCTCTTGCTTTGCTTTGGGCTGGTGGAGTTGGCAGTATGGGCACAGCAGCTGAATTGATCATAGAAACTGAATTATGAGTGTTTTTTTTGTACTTCTAATTTGTTTTTGATTAAGAGTAACAGGATGTATTGTACTTGTACAGGAGATATGTAGATACTGATTTTTAGATAGAAAAACTGAACTATAAAGGTGATTTTTAGATAAGAAAAACTGAACTTTAAAATTTATCAAACAAAACAACAGATTTGAGCCCAATATATCATCATAAAGATCGAAACAACACTATGGAAATTTCATTTCATTATTGTCACTGATTTGGTATAGAGAAAGAAATACCCTGACCGGAGAACAGGGGCAAGTTACAGTTCATTTACGATGACTTTCAAGGAGAATGTCATCAAATTAGCAAGACTGGAAAACGAAAAGTAGTACAGAAAATTTGTTCATTTTTCGTTAAAGTGTTCCTAAACATGAAAGTAATGGTAAAAAGAAGGAATAATGGATGAATCCCGAGTGATAAAATCCAACACTGTCAGCGATTATCTCCTCCGCCAGTAAGAGCTAGACTCCTGAAGATATCAGATCAAATAAGTTAATTAAAAAGTAGATTGGAATACTTGCTTTCGTATGAATAATATATAGATACAAAAAGACTACATCTTAGAATCACTTTAAATGATGTTTAGCATAGACTGAAGAACAAGAGGATCCATGATGATCTCAAATATATGGAGGATTAACTTTGTTGGACTGATTTTAGTTGATTAATTTGAAATCAAACTGATATACCTCCTATGGTAATAAGAAATTATAACCCCACATCATTGACAAATATAAAGAACTTAAACAACCTAATGTAATAGGGGAGACATGAACAGTTAAAACTCGACACTACGGTATCATGGAAAACTTGGACATTAGTAGAAAGTAGAAACTAAACCAACTATAATGTATTTCACACAATCAATTTTCAAAAGCTCTAAGCATAACAACAAAGAACACAGAACTAAAACCAGACAACAAACTTAAATAGTAGTAATTAAAACAATTTGGATAACAAATTGTCTACCAATTAAACCAAAATTTTCAAACAAAGTTTCACATTTCAATTCCCATATCATATTACAATCAAACAAATTTCCTAGTTATCTACATTATTGAAGCAGAAATAAGTCATTTTAGCATCAACCATTGGACAACATGAAAACTTATCAAAGTCGACAAACTCTCAACAAAACTATAACAGTCCAAGATCTGCATAAATTCAGCGCTCAATCACACTTAACTCCACATAATAACTAAAACCAACTGCATTTGACACAACCAAACCAATCCCACGACCCAGATTAAATTCATCGTCATTTCTGAAATCAATATTCAACTAAAATCTCCACTCACTTCTTGTGGCGAAGATCGCGTTTAGGTCCATCATTTTAGCATCAATCATTCTGCAATAGTTTAACTTATCAAAGTTGAACTGTCCAGAATACGATAACAGTCCATCATCTGCATATATTCAGTACTCAATCACACTTGACTACACATAATTCCAGCAGAAGCAGCTAAAACCATCACAATTTTCAAAAACTCCAAGCAACACACAACTAAAACCAAATGAAAACACATTATGCCAAACAAAAGTTCAAAATTTTCAATTCCAAATATCACATCACAATCAAAACAAACACCACATTAAAGTCCATCATCATTCATTCTCAATTACCAACATTCAACAACAAAAATATCACTCACTTCTTGTGACGCCTTCCACGCTTCGGCCCCCAGCCTTCGAGCTTCGACACCGGGCAGCCACATTTACTCCGAAACAGCAGCACCGCCCGCCCGTTAGGCGGGGCCATTTTCCTCAACTCAGCACGCAAACACTCGTAATTAGGGTTATCTTCTCGTCCACCTTTCCAAGGCAGTTCATTCACATCTCTCACAGCCTTATTCCCATCACTATTTCTCAGCAGCTCCTCACCCTGCAGCTGCAAATCAAACTCCATAGCCTTTTTCAGCCCTTTACACCCGACCTTCCCACATCTTCTCGATCTGCGCCCACAACAGATCTCAAACGAAACAACGAAAGTTATGAAGGAGATTACGAAAAGGGTGAAAAATATGAAGTGGGATTCCGGGTTTGAGATCAGATGTTGACGAAAATGGGAAAAGGGGGGTAGGATTAGGGATAGGGACTGGAAAAGGTATGAGAAATATGAGATGATTAAAAATGCGCCGGAGAAAAGCACGAGGATTAGGATAAGGAGGTCAAGGGTGGCGGAGGGGGAGTGGCGGCAGACGGAGGGGCAGTTCGGGGAATTCACATGGTGGGTGGTGGTGGGTTTTTTGGGGGGCATGGTGGTGATGGTGGAGGAAAGGAGGTGATGGCGCATGTTAGTGTACCAATGGGGGGTGGGGTGGGTGAGGTGGGGTATTTCAGGTGGAGTGAGGGAGGGGCGCAGGTTAGTGTGGTGTTGGGAGTGTGTCTGGGCGGCCGGGGAAAGGTGCGCACGTTAATGATTAATGATATATTATTTCATTTAAAGCTAAATACGTTATGTTTTCAATATTCTTTTAAGGCTAATACGTTATGTTTAATTCAATTCACTTTTCTAATAAAAAGAAAATTCAATTTCACTCATATATGTGAATTAATAGTAGGTAATTAATTTGAGAGATTTGTGACTAGTAATATACATGAGATCTTGTTCCAATAAATTATATATATATATATATATATATCGGAGTGTTGAGATTAATCCAATAAATCACACAAATCATAGATTGCACTCTGAGAACTGAGAAATCAGATATTCAAAATCCGACTTAATGTTATTAAGATTTAGTATTTTTAATTTTTCTTTCTTTACTTTGTAGTAATTTATAGCTAATTGTAGTAGCTGATCGTAATGATTGTATTTTATCTCTATTTCTTTTAACCAATAAGGAAAAAAATCCTTAAAAATAAATTTGGTTATTATTTTAATTTAAATGATTTATTTTTTCATATTTTAAATCGAATCGTCTAGTGAAACTATAATCATTTGCACGAATTGACTAATTACAAACATATAGTTCGACTTAAGCTTTTCGAGCAGTCACAATTAATATAAGAAATTCTGTAATTTGGACAATCAAAATTGATTTGACCCATAATTTATGATGATTAATTCTGTTATTTAACTGTATTATTAAATAATAATTGGGCCTGTAGAGACCACCATATTATAATAATATGAATATAGGCCGAGTTGAGAAGTTTGGCTTATGCACTAAGAGCCCATTTTCCACTCTGATCCAATGGACTTATTTAATTGAGTACCAGGCATATATTAATAATAAGATTTGAAATAGTCAATCTTACACATTTCCTACTTCCTAAAATCACATGGCATGTAAAAGGTTTTGCACCCCAAGTAGAAAACAAATACATAAATATTCTTTAAATTCCATTATTTCTACAATATTTCATATATAGCTAACATACAGTCTTCAAATTGCTTAGGTATACATCACACTACATCACATATACATGTACATGCCAATTCAACATAAACAACCTAGATTTCCATCCGAAACTCGAGATTTAATAAAATTCACGATCGGGAAAGAGCAGCGGAGCCACGAGTGACCAAACATATAATCCAGCAGTGACCCACTCGGTGCATATACGAACCCAAACCGATGTCCACCCAACATCTATAAGGTTTGGGTTCTCATCACTGCTGGTCCAGCCAGAAAGAAGCATGGCTGAGTACATGCTAGCCAGAGCAAATATCAGATGGAAAAACATATAAGAGTAACTAACGGGACGGGCTTCTACTTCTGCCTTTCCTTTACCGGATTCCAGCTCGTCTGACTCGAGAAGCGGTTTTTTGTCACCTATGAGAAAAAGGTTTTCACAACTTAATGAAATCATTCGAGCATAAAGGCTCATGCATGTTAAGGGCTGAACTAAGCGAGTGATTGTTATAGATTTTTGGGTCCTAACATATATGGTTGTGATTTTAGTAAGACCCAGAATCTCGAAAGGTAATTAATCTCGAAAGCTCCAAATAATTACCTGAACCTAGGGGGCAAAATGGATCCGGAACCACGGTTCCAAACCAATTAAACTAGTTTGGGTTGGGTTGGTTCCTAAGAAATTTTTTTTGGGTTCCTAATTGGTTCCAAGTAGGGTCTAACTAATTTCAACTTAGGCCCAAATCGCTTGCCAATAATCTAAATTATAAAGAACAAAATGTAAGGTATTGAGTCGGGTTGGGCTGGTTCCCTTTCGGGTTGACTTTGGTTCCATTTTGGGTTGAGTTGGTTCCACCTTAAAACCATTTAAGAACCCAACCCATTTAAGAACCAAACCGTTAGGAACCAACCCAACCCGCCCATTTGACGCCCCTACCTGAACCCATCAAACAGTCTTGAATTCTTCAAATTCCCCCTGGAAAAGGGATAATTACATGACCCCCCTTTCAATTGTTGTGTAATTAGCCATGATCCCTCAGGTTTTATAAATCATGAACCCATCTCCTATTGGAAGGTGAAGTTATAATCTGGTTTAATGATAGGGGAACTTATGGTAATTTCTCAAATCTAGACCTGTTTTTAATCTGGTTTAATGATAAGGGAACTTATGGTAATTTCTCAAATCTAGACCTGTTTTTAATCTGGTTTAATGATAAGGGAACTTATGGTAATTTCTCAAATCTAGACCTGTTTTTCGCAATTAAGATCTCACACGGGATGTCTATGTAATTTACACAATAAAAAACATATGTCACGAATCTCGGAATGCCAAAAACTGACTTCAGAAAAGAGTAAGTAAAATCAAGACTATTTGAAATAATGTTGCAACAGGTTTAAGTACCTGCTCTTGGTGAGGATGGAGGGGATAGAAAGGTTGTTGATGATCCAGCACGAAGTGCAGAATATAAAACGGACAACACTGTTGTAAGCATCCCAAGAACAAGAGTGGTCGTGGATATAGCTTTTGACTTGTGGTGAAGACCATTGCATGCATAATCTCGAGGTTCACTCGAGAGACCAGTGTAACAAACATAAGCACAATAAACGGATATCACTGATGCAGGTAATAGGCTGCCATTAACCTGTTGAAATTACCAATTACCTTGTGTTAAATCAGAGAACCCAATTTCAGTAATTAAATGATAATATAAGTATTATCATAAATGAATTTTGTTTACCTTAGGATGCAAGGCAATAACAGCAAAAAGAAATCCAAGAATGATGGTCATGACAATGAAAAAGACGTTAAGACCACAATCTTGGCCAGAAGGATTGAACCAGATGAACAGGATTCCAGATAATGCAAATGCTCCAATATAGCAAGACACTGATACAGCAAGCAAGGCAAGATACCTAAAAAATACCAGACAATATGATGAAGCACTTTCACCAAGTGAGGAATAAAAAAGATATACTAAGTGGTATTTTACCACTTCTGCTCGTCTTTAGCAACCCATGAATCATTCCAAGAATGTGTGGCATCTAACAGTATTATAACTTGGACCAATAAGAATAACCCGGCCCCAAATTTTGAAAGCACACCTGTATTAAACATGGTAATTTGATATAGTTAATCAAGATATATTCACTAGGCAACACCCTGTAAGCTTAGCCGAACATACTAGAAGTACCAAGATGCTCCTTTTATAACTGTACCAGAATGCAAGAAAGTGACATGTGCACAAAACTCACATATATCATTAAAAAAAAAAAAACTTAAACTCTCTTTAGCAAACAAATTCTTGAGATCATATATCCAAATACAGGCACAAAACTCACCATAGACAGTTATGACAGCATTGGGGAGGAAGAACATGAGAATGATGAGCAAAGCCCAAACCAACAGCTTAGCAATCCATCCACCATGATGCAACGCATCACGCCTGTCATTCTGATCCTTCACCCCAATCATTATAATAGCTAGAATACCAAAAAACAAGAAATTTCCCATGCTGACACGAAGAACCGCTTGTGCTTGAAACCATTCATCTGAGAGGTTGTCTGAAGTATTTATCCCTGTAAACCAAATGCATGGCAGAGTCTCAGCTATGAGTACTACCTAACTGGAGTTGAAAAAAAAAAAACTGAACCTTAAAGGCTAAACATGATATAAAAATGACATATTCCCCTTTTTTCTTTTTAAACAACAAAAGCACAAATATCATCAAATTTTGCTATGTTTCAAACAGGGAAATTTCAACAATTTAAAGTAAAAATAAGCGGGAGCTAACAAAATCCCCGAAACATATCACCAAACAACCATCTTATCACCTGTGAGACCATTACTCTCCTTCATACATCCATAAATAACGAAAAATAAAACATAAATTGTACAGAGTGACAATTCAGCGGAAAATATGTCAAGTACATAGATTATACACAAATAGTGACAATTCAGCTGAAATTAAGTCAAAGTTAACAAAAAAAACACAAACCATTCATCGCTAATCTCTAAAATCTCACTCAAAGCAAAAAAAATCCATGACAATCTCCAGAATAACATTTCAATTTTTTTCTCCAATTGACTTACAAGACAAGTGTTTGAGGAGAGGTGCACCGATTTCCCTAAGAACCCATGAAACAATTAGAGATACACCGAACATTCCACAGTACCCAAGTCTCGCAGACCGCTTCGTGATTCCCGAAGCTACCGATGTGCAAAGGCCGCATGTTAGCGACGCACAACACGATGCCAAACACGACATAGTTTCTCTCTTTCTCTCTCTAGCTGATGATTATGATGATGATGATGATGTGAGGAAGGTATATTGTTGAGATTAGAAATGGATAATTGAGGTTTGGTAAATACTGATCAATTATTCAACGATGCTAAGTTGTAGAGTTTTCAATATCTTTCTAATACTGCAAGGGGTAAAAAAGTAAAAAGGGTGAAAACTATTTTTCTTTTCGGATTTATCTCGCAACTTTGAACCTATTTTATAAATTCTCGACTCAATTTTAAATTTTTATTACAGAAAAGACCCTTTGGGGGAATACTTTTAGATTATTCGTGGAATATCCCGGTTTACTGGAAGGGGTGTTCTGTAATAAATATCAAAGGTTTGTGGGCGAAATGCAAAATATTTGGAATAGGTGTCAATATAAAAAAAAAAAAAGACTTATTTGTATAGTTTTCATAGTTACATATTGAATAATATAATAGTAAAGTAAAAATCAATTGGTTCGTAAATTAAGAGTTGGATAATTATCTTATTTCTCGCTTAATTAACAAGAAAATAGCATCAAGAAGACTAGATTATTGGAATTGGAATCAAGAACATATGTATCTATCATTAAAAAGAATGAAACTTAGATCTTTCAACTTGTTTTTTCTTTCTAAATCAAATTTATTTAAGTATTTTACAAATGCAAATAAACCCCTGATGATATTTACATAAAAGTTGAGTTTTCATAAAATTCACGGATAAGCTACGAACACATCATCTTCTTCGGGTTCTGGTGGTAGATACAACTGAAGATCGGTTCGTTTTCGTATGATCATCAACGGATTTGTCGTGTTCGAACAATCCATAAACTTTACAGCAGATCCAGGTTCCATGAAAACCCATGTCAACAAATAAAAATCAGCATCAGGAATGAGCACAGGACCCACTAGCAACCAGATATACAAGCCACCAATGACCCACTCTGTGCAGATACGAACCCAAACCGATGTCCAATCGACGTCTATATGGCTCGGGTTCTCGAAACTGGTGAGCCATCCCGAAAGAAGTGTGGCTGAGTACATGCTAGCCATAGCAAATATGAGATGAAAAAATGTGTAAGAGTAACTAAGGGGATCATTGTGTGGCTCGAGAAGAGGTTTGTTATCACCTGTGACAGATAGTTTTCATCCCTTTTAATCCGTTAAATAAGTACTAATAACGTGCAAAAAATGAATCATGCCACTAATCTATGGGACTAATGCTGCAATTCTTGTCATTCCGATTATCGAAATGACAAGAATTGACTTCGGAAAAGAATACGAAAAATCAAGACTATTGAAGCACAACTTTAAGTACCTGTTCCAGGTGAGGATGGAGGGGATCGAGAGGTTGTTGATGGTCCAGTTCGAAGTGCAGAATATACGACAGATAGAAGTGTTGTAATAATCCCAATAATAAACGTGGTTTTGGATACAACATTTGACTCGTTGTGAAGACCGTTGCAGATATAATCTCGAGGTTCACTAGAGAGGCCAGTGTAACAAACATAAACACAGTAAACAGATATCACTGAAGCAGGCATTATGCTGCCATTAACCTGTTGAAAACAATTGCACAAATTCCTTTTCATTTCAACGATTTCGATTTCAGGGCTCAATGCCTTATGCTTAAACACTCAACAAAATCACGTGAAAAAGGACAGAAAAAGTATTAGGCTGTCTATACCTTAGGATGTAAGGCAATAACAGCAAAAAGTAAAGCAAGAATGATGGTCATAACAAGGAAAAAGACGTTAAGACCACAATCGTGCCCAGAAGGATTGAACACGGTGAATAGGATTCCTGAAATTGTAAATGCTCCAATATAGCAAGCTACTGATATAGCAAGCAAGCCGAGATACCTGTAAAATAGCTCACAATATGATGAAGCAACTTTTCACCAGACGAGAAATGAATATATATATATATATATATAATAGTTGGTCCCTACCATTTCTGCTCGCCTTTAGCAACACAAGAATCGTTCCATGAATGTGTGGCATCTAGAAGTACTATAACTTGGATCAACAAGAATAACCCGGCCCCAAACTTCGAAAGTACACCTATATATATACAACATGATAGCTTGTGATAGTTAATAATGAGTTATATCGACTTCTTTATAAGTCCATAAATGGAACTTGTTCTTAATTTTCATTGTGAAGATGCATAACAAAGTGACGATGTGAATCAAATACGTATAATATCCATATACGGGTAAAAAACTTACTATAAACATTTATAATGCAATTGGGGAGGAAAAACATGAGAATGATGAACAAAGCCCAAACAAGCACCTTAGCAATCCATCCACCAGTATGCAACGAATCACGTCTATTTTGATTCTTTACCATGGACATTATAATAGCTAGTATGGCGAAAAACAAGAAATTCCCCATGCTGACACGAAGAACCGCTTGTATTTGAAACCATTCGTCTGAAGTATTTATCCCTGTAAACCGAAATCCACGAGAGTCTCAGCTATATATATATATATAGTATTTCTTAACTGGATTTATCTCTATGACGTCGCAAATATCTCCATACTCTTATCCATAAGCATAAAATATAATCCTTTTTCCTTTCTCAAACACCAAAAGCAAATAAAAGCATGAAATTTTGATATGTTTCAAAGAAAATATCAAACTTATTACACAATTTCAGCTAAAATAAGCAGGAACCAAATAAACAACCATCTTTACCACCAGTTAGACCACTACTCTCCCACACTCATGCATAGATATCAAAAACAAAATGAAACATAAATTTCACAAAAATAGTTACAAATCAGCTGAAATTATGGCCAAGTAAACAGGAAAATAAGAAGTAAACTCCTAAAAAACTTAAAAGCACTAATAGTGCTTTTAAGAAGTAAATTCAATTTTTATTGAATTTTTCGTTCAATAAAAATTCATTTGGAGTCAGACTCATTAACAAGCTTCTTTGTGTTCGATAAATTTAAAGTTTCGCTCGACCTCAATTAGTATTAATGATTAAATATATGCAAAAAAAAAATCAAGCTCCTCAAGCTTTGGTTTGTGTTTAGTTTGATTAAAGTTTTTCTAAGTTGGGCTCGACTAATAACAAACCAAAATTCAACCAAAGCTCGATCACATAAACATAAACGTATTCGACTTAATTCGTTCACCACCTAAATAGCACTTAGCTATAAAATCTTACTCAAAAGGCAAAAAAAAATCGATCAATCAATTTCCAAAAAGCTTTCACTTTTTCTTGGATTGACTTACAAGAAAAGTGCTTGAGTAGAGGCACAACAAATTCTCCAAGAATCCAAGAAACCACTAGAAAAACACCAAATATTCCACAGTACCCAATTCTTGCACTGCACCATATCCCATACGACATCGTTCTCTCTCTCTCTCTCTCTCTCTCTCTCTCTCTCTCTCTCTCTCTCTGCTGGTGATGATGTGATCGAGTTGGCTAATGGGTATTTGAGGTTTGGTCAATGGCGTAATGATCAGCGATCCATGATAAATTACTCAATGATGCAAAATTAGAGTTTTTTTAATCTGTTTAAACCACCATTATTTCTAAATTATATTTGTAAGAAGACAATCGTGTTCCCACCCCACCTAGTCGGAAATTTTAAACGTGAGTTAACGTGTTGATTTTTAAATGGGTAATTTGCAGTTTGCACCCTGAAACTGGTTTAATCACACTTTACTCCCTGGTAAACAAATAATTACATATTGCACCTGTATCAGTCTAAATTCTTATTTATATATAAGCTACAAAATTACACTTCCATAGTCAAAATTTTCAAGAATTCTTGACGTAGATAATCCCATACCGGACGAAGCCGGGGTTGAGGCACCCGCCCCCTTTAACTTTGAGAAAATTACTTTTTACTCTATAAATATTTAATTTTTGAAATTTTAATCCCCCCCCCCCAAAAATAAAAACATATTATGTTTTGCTCTCTTTTTTACATTTGCTATAAAACTTCAAAATTCTGGCTCCGTCCCTGATTTCACATGCAACAAATTTCTCTCTTTCTTATTCACAATTATTAGATGACGAATTTCCATATGTTAACTAAATCGTTTTTTATTAAATTACAAAGGTGGGAGTAGAAAGCTGAAATTCAATCACTTGACCTCAACTTAATAACGTTTGTTTGATACCACTTAACTAAATGGTTACAACAAGTCGGCTATAATGGAAGTGGTATTTCGTAATTACTATCAAAGGTTTGAGCTTGAAATGCGAAATTTTTAGACTATGTCCAATTATAAAAAAATAAAACTTATTTGTATATTTTTCATTGAATAATATAATAGTAAAATAAAAATCAATTGGTTCGTTGGTCAAGACTTCGATTATTTTCTTATTTCTCGCTTAATTTAACAAGAAAACAATATCAAGAAGACTAGATTATTGGAATCAAGAACATATCTATCACATTATAAACTTGAAAGTTGTAAAGGTTTTTCACATGCACAAATTTCGACTAAATCGAAAAAAAACTTGTTATTCTTTTTCAACCAATTTATTAACTATTTTTCAAATGCAATTGCATATACATAAAGATAAACAAATTGCCTATTGCCCCTGAGTTTTCACAAAATTCACAAACATGAGCTACAAAAAGACATGATTTTGTTGGTGGTCAATACAACTGAAGACCCCCGGTCTGGATTCGTCTTCTTATGATCATCAACGGATTTGTTGTGGTCGAACAATCCATGTACGTTAACGTACATCCAGGTTCCATAAAAACCCATGTCCACAAATAAAAATCAGCATCATTAAAGATCACAGGACCCACTAGCAACCAGATATACAAGCCACCAATGACCCACTCTGTGCATATACGAACCCAAACCGATGTCCAATCAACGTCTATAAGGCTTGTGTTCTCGAAACTGGTGAGCCATCCCGAAAGAAGTGTGGCTGAGTACATGCTAGCCAGAGCTAATATCAGATGAAAAAATGTGTAAGAGTAACTAAGGGGATCATTGTCTTCTGTTTTACCGGCTTCAAGCTTGTGTGGCGTGAGTAGAGGTTTGTTGTTACCTGTGACAGATAGTTTTGATGACTTAAACGAAGTTTTATATGTGCGTAAAGGGTCTCGGAAAATCGAAAGATTAGTTCATTTCGTCTCATTGTTTAAAACTTGCAAAAGCAGTCTCATTATGATGTGTTTTGTTTTTGCAATATTGGTCGTGTTTGTTGTTAAAGAAGTGACGCGATTTTGCATTGGAATGCATGCGCGGTTAAATAAGTAGTATTAACGTGCAAAATTCATGATCAAAACTATCTGTTTTTGTCCATTACGGATACGAAAAATCAAGACTCTTGAAAATACAATTTGCGCAGCTTTAAGTACCTGTTCCAGGTGAGGATGGAGGGGATTGAAAAGTTGTTGATGGTCCAGTTCGAAGTGCAGAATATACGACAGACAGAAGTGCTGTAATAATCTCAATAATAACGGTGGTTTTGGATACAGCGTTTGACTCGTTGTTAAGACCGTTACAGATATAATCCCGAGGTTCACTAGAGAGGCCAGTGTAACAAACATAAACACAGTAAACAGATATCACTGAAGCAGGCATTATGCTGCCATTAACCTGTTGAAATCACCAATTACCTCGTGTTATTTCGATTTCAGGGCTCAATGCCTTAAGCTAAAAAGCTCAACAAAATCACGCGAAAAAAGGACAGAAAAAGTACTAGGTTGTCTAGTTAATATAAGAATTTCAAAGAGATCTATACCTTAGGATGTAAGGCAATAACAGCAAAAAGTAAAGCAAGAACGATGGTCATAACAAGGAAAAAGACGTTAAGACCACAATCGTGCCCAGAAGGATTGAACACGGTGAATAGGATTCCGGAAAATGTAAATGCTCCAATATAGCAAGCTACTGATATAGCAAGCAAGGCGAGATACCTATAAAATAGTGCAGCACAATATGATGAAGCAATTTTTCACCAGACGAGAAATTAACAATATATAATAGTTGGTGCCTACCATTTCTGCTCGCCTTTAGCAACACAAGAATCGTTCCATGAATGTGTGGCATCTAGAAGTATTATAACTTGGATCAACAAGAATAACCCGGCCCCAAACTTCGAAACTACACCTATATAAACATGATAGTTTGCAATAGTTAATAATGAGTTTTATCGACTTATTTATAAGTCCATAAATGGAACTTGTTCTTAATTTTCATTGTGAAGATGCATAACAAAGTGACGATGTGAATCAATTACGTATATATCCATAAACGGGGCACAAAACTTACCATAAAGATTTATAATGCCATTGGGGAGGAAAAACATGAGAATGATGAACAAAGCCCAAACAAACACCTTAGCAATCCATCCACCAGTATGCAACGAATCGCGTCTATTTTGATCCTTCACCATTAACATTATAATAGCTAGTATGCTGAAAAACAAGAAATTCCCCATGCTGACACGAAGAACTGCTTGTATTTGAAACCATTCGTCTGAAGTATTTATCCCTGTGAACCAAATCCATGAGAGTCTCAGCTATAGTATTTCTTAACTGAAAATATTGATTTGTGTACAATTTGATTAAAGTTTGTTGAAACTTGACTCGATTAACAACAAAACCAAGCTCAATGTGAAGCTCAATCACATAAACTTATTCGACTCAATAAACGCCTAAAAGCACTTAGCTAATCACATAAAATCATACTCAGAAGGCAAAAATCAAACAATCAATCTCCAAAGAACATATAAAGTTTACTTGAATTGACTTACAAGAAAAGTGTTTGAGTATAGGTACAATAACTTCTCTAAGAATCCAAGAAACAACTAGAAAAACACCAAACATTCCACAGTACCCAATTCTTCTGCACCATGCCCTATACGACATCGTTTCTTTCTCTCTGATGATGATGGGATTGAGTTGGCAAATGGGCTGTTAAGGTTTTGGTCAATGGCGTAATGATCAGTTATCAGTGATAAATTTATTCAACGATGCTAAATTAGATTTTTTTTAATCTGTTTAAGCCACCATTATTTCTAAACTATCTTTGTAAGAAGACAATCATGTTCCCACCGAGTTGGAAGTTTTAAACGTGAGCTAACGTGTTGTTTTTAAATGGGTAATTTGCATTTTGCACCCTGAAACTGGTTTAATCACACTTTACCCCCTGGTAAACAAATAATTACATAATGCACCTGTATCAGTACAAATTCTATAAATAAACTACAAATTACACTTCCATAATCCCAAACCGCGAAGAAGCCTTTAACTTTGAGAAAATTACATTTTACTCTATAAATATTTTACTTTTCATATTTTACCCCCCAAATAAAAATATATCATGTTTTTGCTCTCTCTTTTTTACATTTGCCCTACAAAACTTCAAATTCTGGGTCCATCCCTGATTTCGCATGCAACAAATATCTCTCTTCTTACTTATAATTAGAAGATGAAGAATGCCCAAAAGTTGGCTACATAGTTTTTTTAATTACAACGGTAGGATTAGAAGGCTGAAAATTCGAACATTTGAGCTCAACTTAATAATGTTTGTTTGATACCACTTAACTAAATGGTTACAACAAGTGGGCTATAATCTATATCATAAACAGTAAGAACCCTACAATTTGGTGTCTAGTTTTGAGCCTATTGTTTGTGTTACTTAAATAGGGGAATATTGTGATGGAGGTGTTTCAGTTAGTCACATTACAACTTTTGAGTATCCATTATTGTACTTCCTATTCATCAAAGCTTGATTATTTAATGCAATAACAAATCTTAACCCCACCATTCTTGGATTTTGCTCATTGATCTTTTCTTGAGTTCAAGTGTTTGAATAGAGCACAAAAACCCGGAATGTATATCGAGAAATACACAAAAGTTTGGGGTCATGTTAATAAACGAGCACATAATTTCACTATTTCCGTAAGATCAATAGTCTAAGAAAGTACCAAAACCGGCATTTTCTAATCCAAATTGATGCACCCTATGGGAAAATGTCAATTTGTTTTGGACCTAAGACATTAAACATATCAGAGCAAAAACAAACACTTGTGACTTGTCCTAATGTTGTCAGCAAAGGCTCACTGTGTCACCTATTATGTTCTTGTTATTTTGTGACTTAGAAAGGAGCCAGAACTAATTGTCCCATGAGATTTTTTTAGCTTATAATTAGCTGGAAATATATATATATATATATATATATATGAGTTATGAAACTTTTATCAGGTCCACTTTGATAATATAATCTTATCTTTGATTCTTTTGTTTTAAGATAAGATGTGTTACTGTGTGAAGTCTTCCTCTGCCACTCTTTTGCATGGCAATGGGACACAATTTGGCACTTGAAGTTTTAAATTTGATTTGACAAACACTATTATGTTTCACATGCAAACTACACAGGGTCTTGTTTGGATTTTTCAAGTTTTTTGTATTTTACTTTGTTTGAACTGAATGATTGAGTTACATTTTTACATTTTTTTCATTCACAAATTCGAATTCAGTTATAGAAGGGAATATTTGAACTACCAAAAGATTGTTTCTGATAAATACGAGAGTTGAACTTCCAAGAGCCACCAAATATTACTCGAATAGGACGACTCTGCATATTCATCTTTCGTTAACAGTGGGGCCCTTCACGAGTTGGCATCAAAAGCACCTATCAGAGGCCGACACCTGTCAACCACCACATATCCATTCAATCTGTCCACCAAAGAGTTCCACACCTATATAAACACACAAGTCCTCACATAGTTGTCACATCGAACATATTTTGCATATCAATAGCATAAAAAAACAATAAGCTTATAGCCTCGGTCACTTGTGCTGATTTGTAGGTTGAAAATTTGAGTTGCAGTTTTGCTATCAGCTATAAATACAACAACACACACACACTCAATACTATCAAATTCTTTAGGCCACAGTTAAGATTTCCATTAACATGGAGTCGACTCGAGGAAAGAAGCTCCGGCCATGGCAAAAGTTTAAGCAGTACATTCAAGAGCAAAGGACGCGGCTTTACATCATATGGAGGTGCTCTGTTATTCTTATACGAATCAAAGTTGGAAGCATAAGCTTTGATGATTGATAAGGCAACGAAGATAATCGCATGAGAAGTACAATCCAATGTGAAATTGTAAATCTTTTGGCAAAATGGATATGAGAAGTGTAAAAAATTGCAGAAAGATATTACTTTCTTTTGTTCAACTTTGAGTTTAATCTGTGTACATCACAGACAACTATAATACAGGGATCATGCCAAAATCTCAAGAAATCAATGTTATATTGCACTTAGCAGCAGCCTAATGATTCCACTTCATTATATTTTCAGTGTTTCACCGATCAGCCTAAACTACTTTGCAGTCTTCTTCACATACATGCGCAAATCACTCACTAATCCAAGGAAAATGTCGAATCGATTACCAGTTAAACAAACAGTACCTCATTACGTCTCCAGAATCTGAATGCACAAACAGTACCTCATTAATTTATGTCATGGAACACATTCCACAAGCTGAATTCATAAAATCTCGCCATTAGTTACGGATAAATTTTAATTCGAAGACTATAACCAAACGAACACAGTATAAACATTTTATCACCCGTGAACAAAAAATTACTTTTCATGATCGCCGCCGTCGATACCAGCGCCGCCGCATCGATCGGTTGCATAATTCGTTTTTTTCATCACACTCGTTTGGAGCTTTGATGTTATTTATATATACGTTCTTCTAAAACATGGAGAATGAATGATTGCATTTTACCCAATTTAAATTAATCATAATAACAATATAATATTGGGCTCTTGAAATGGGCTTCTGAAGATAACGGTCCACTAATGTGAATCTAATATTTAGGCTTAAAAGTTTGCATCATTTGGTTACAAAGGCCCAAAATTAAAGGGAACATGTTTTTTTTCTCTCCCTCTTCTCTAGTATACTTCATAAATAGGGGTGGCAAATGGGTGGATCGGATCGGATTTGGGTTGGGTCGAATTGGGTTTGTAAAAAAGATAAGTTGGAACCAACAAGAAACCAAAATGTCTTTTCAATATGAATTGGGTCCTTATTGGTTTTGATTGGTTCCAAATGGTTCTTATACAAAAAGAACCATTATAGAACCATAATAGACCCAATTAGTGAGTTGGTGACTTATGAATCCAACATAATGCAAATATTTGTATACTAATCACTAATCTTTTTTTCTTGTTCACCAACTAATCCAATATAATGCAAACAAATTTTTTTTTCTTGTTCACTAACTAACTTATTACATTATATTTTTATAATTTTCTTATAAAAATTTCAATCATATTATACAAATGTAATAATTTATATGTAAAATATATTATTAACTAATGTATTTTAATTTATAACGAAAAAATTAATGTAGAGAAATTAAGGATATAATTTTTTTTTTCGGTTACAAAAATTAAAAATATAATATTTTTTTTCGGTTACATAAATTAAAGATATATTAATTGATATTAAGTTATAATTTATGTTACTATTTGAAAGTTAGTCGGTTCAGAATAGAGGTGTAAACGAGCCGAGCTTGACATTTTTTTCGAACTCGTCGAGCCCAAAATTTTCGAGCTCGGGTTCGAGCTCGTTAGCATGGATTCAAGCCGAGCCCAAGCTCGCGAACTCGAGCCCGAACTCGAGCCGAGCCCAAAATTTTCGAGTTCGGACTCGAGCTCGTGAGCATGGGTACGAGCTCGAGCCGAGCCCAAGCTCACGAGCTCGAGCTCGAACTCGAGCCGAGCCCAAAATTTTCGAGCTCGGACTCGAGCTCGCGAGCATGGGTTCGAGCTCGAGCCTAGCCCAAGCTCGCGAGCTCGAGTACCGAGCCAAATATTTTTATTTATTTTTAATTATTTAATATATATTTATTAATATAATAATAAAAATATAATATATATTAAAAAATAAAAAAGCTCAAATGACTAAAAATAATATAAAATAATTTTTTGATCTTATTATAAAAATTTATTTAAAGTATAAGTTCAAATGACTAAAACAAGTATGGGTTTAGTTCTTAAGCAATCACATATTCTGTACAAGTGAAATTTTAAATAAAGAAAACCAATTGGGTCTAAGAAAGAAAAAATAAAGAATTATTTCTCTCTTCTTTAATTGGATCCATTTAGAAACCAAAATAGGCCCATTATTGGAACCAATTTGGACCCAATCAAAAACCATAAGAAACCAAAGTCTTGAAAATTCAATAAATACAAAACCAATTGGAACCATAATTCTTTTTTTAAAGATCCATCCAAACCCAAAGCTAATTGGGTCGGGTTGGACCCACGGTTCCGGGACCAATTTGCCACCCCTATTCATAAATATATTTATCTCAAGGTAAAACAAACAATCAATTGAATTGAAATATTTGAGCAATGGTCTTAAATTTCTACCGAAATACGGAGTCAAAATGTAAAAAATAAAATTTCTAGGCATCCTGAATTTTACTTTCAATCTAATTTTAAAAAATATTATCCAAATTTAGACTGAAAAAAAATTCCAAAATTTTAACTGAAATTTCGTAATTTCCAAGGAAACCAAAAATTTTAAAATTAAATTAATTATATATTTTTATTTTTTGTGTTCCATTATATTATATGAAATTTAATTCCAAATATTCTTGCTATTTATTAGAAACCTAATCTATTGATCCTCCTTAAAATTTCATATGTGGCTTTCAATTATATACTCCTTAAAACCTCATCATTTTATTTGCTTCAACTCGATTCAAATACGCTCAATCTTTACTACCCAAATCCTACGACTCTTATAACTTGTTCCTTAATTGGCTGAAGTATCTAATTTCATGTCATGTTTTATTTTGGTAGTTCAATTCAACATCACATTTAATTAGGTATAATTCGATTCTATTTATTGGCACGGTTTTGTACCTTGTGTTGTGATAGCTTTAGTGCATTTGAATGACTAGACCATGATTAGTGGCCACCAATTTTGGCCTTTAGTATCTAATATTTTCTTTTTAATTTTTCTAAATATTAATAGTTCAAAATTTTGTGATATAGACAACCATAATTGTGTGAATCTTTCTAGATAAATTTTTTGTATAATTTTTGTTATTTAATTGAAGTAACCAACATTCTTTCCACTCTTGATTGTATCTATATGAAATAGGTAAAATGGTAAAGGAACATGCTATCTTTATACTTATTCTTTTGCCATATCTTTGGATTTAGAATCTCCCACAAAATGTTTGTTTATAAGGAATTATTGATAAATTAATAGAGTTTAAATGAATGATGAAACACGAATTTTCTATTCGAAATCTTATGATGATATCTATATGGACTGTATCGACGTGCTTAGAATTGAAACACAACTGCTTTTCAAGAATTTATCGAACAAAAAGAATGTCTAAACACATTGATAACTACATATTTTCAAGGAAACGGTCTATAGTTTTAGACGTCAAGTTTTCTCCTCGAATCGACACGAGACAATTTTGTGAACTTTACAAGTAAAAATTTGAGAGTAAAATTTAACTTGATTTTAATTTTAATAGTTAAACCTAAATTTGTTTTTTGATGCATATTCTATCAAACTTTGTTCATGTATATATGTTGATATGACTACCCAGGCACCACATACCACATATCCACAATCTTACGTTTGACTGTGCTAATACGACGAAATTAATGATTGATGGTGCATATTGTTTTTCATTTAAAAAAAAAGTTTGATCTTTATTTTGTCTTTGCCACATGCAGACAACATCTTGTTCAATTTTTCATTGATGAATTTGCATTTCAGAATACTATAATTATTGGAATAGTAACAACAAAATGACATTTTTAGAAGAATATTGTTTTTCATACATTACATCTTATAAAACTATTTTTCAAATTGAATAATAAATAACAAAATATAATTTTTATGCAAAGAATATGTTCTTGAAGATCAATGTGCCAATAGCTATATTAGCCATTAAAAGGACTTATAGATGGCGCTATGTGATTGAAGGAGAAACTACATTTTGTTCATTTGCAAATTCTTTCTTTTTGTGTTTTCAATATGAGAATATCTTTAGCTTTACCCTTTTATCTAAAATTCTCTTTTTTAAAAACTATTTTAAAAATTAACTCTATTTGAAAACAAAAGTATTGCTTTATGGTAAACACTATCTTCATTTTACATTTGAAAATGAGTAAGCCAAAATATATTTTCTTAAAATAAATCAAACGTGTCAACTCAAAACTCGTAAACAAAATTTTATTTCACAATTTTTTAAAAACAAAAAAAAAATATTTTGGGACTGAAATAATTCCACATGTACACAACATATGATTTCCCATGAATTGGAAACCCTAAAAATTAATCATTGTGTCCTTTTCCAATTAGGGATATTGGAATGCCACCTTTTACTAAAAAAGTTGATTTTGACCACTAATTTGTGAACTTCTTCCATAATTGAAAGCCAAGTTTTGCAGTATAAGAACAAAACAAGTCTTTTTATCTTATGCAGCTCCATTGGCCTTTTTATTGAGTGGGTATATATTAGGGTTTCAATTTTATACATATTTATGTATAATTGGAATCATGTAGACAATTTTTCATGCATGGGTCCCTAGCAATAAACTTGTTTGTGCCCTTTATCTCATTTACTTAGATTCTCGCGTCATTTTCACCGATTATTAATTTTATAGTGAATCAAATACAACTACACGAGCTACTAGGCTTAATTCTAACTGATGGGTCATTTTATATCGACTGAAATGGAAATAAAAGAGTTTTTTAGGAATAATTCTAACGGGTGATTATGAATATATAACCCTTCATCTTGTTTCTCTTAATTCTTATTTTCATTTCACGGTTCATTATGTAGGGATCGGATGTAATCATCCAACACACTTATTTAGCTAGCAATTTGATATATCGGCGGTTGTTTTGATACCCATCTTTTCCTAGAATTTTACTCCAAATATATCATCATATAACAACACAATCATTTTAAGAGAATAATAGTTAGGTACCACAAAAAATAATATATATAAGTTAGGTTGTTATAACTTAATTTCACCCTCTACAAAAGTCTAGGTTTGTAGGAGCATATTCATTTTGATTGTCATCCTATGTTCGTACACGTACCTTTAAGTCCTTTATGAGATGAGATGACAAACAAAATTGAGGTGTGTAAAAATGAGTTTGCTAAACAAACTTGAAAATTCAAGGCGTTGTTTGTTTATGTTTTCAAAATTTATTTTCAAGTTTTTAAATCACAAAATTCAAAATAAACTAAACACACCAAATTTTCATCCAAATTCTCATTTTCTCAACTCTACCTTTTCAATCTCTAATATAACTACCTATCAATCAGGAAAATTCTATACTGGACCGGGACCACCACATATTTATGGGGTGGTGGGTGGTTAACACATGGGTGGTGAGTGAAAAAAACCACCCACCACCCCATAAACATGTGGTGTATATTGGCCGGGACCCTTGGTACCGGTCCATGAAAGAATGACCCCTATCAATCATATATACGATCTTTCACACATTTATCAATCAAATCAATCATTCTTTCACCTTCTCTTTCACACTTTACAAATTATTATCTATATTTCTTTATTTTTTATTCACATAATCATTATATACACAACTAACACAATTATTTTATACATTATCCATCAACCTATCACTAATGATTTGACATATTTTACAACTTTCAACCAATTTTAAAAAATAATATAAATAAACAATTATCATTTTCACACGAATTTCTATAATACACAGTTTCTGAGAAATTTCAAATTTTCATCCAAAAAACATAAACGAACAAAGCCCAAATTTTAAAAAAACATCCCTATTTTCAACTCTTGAACCCTAATTTTAAACCAATTTTTCGGATATTATACGATACTTTTTAAATGATTAACTCGAATAATAACCAGCAATTAGCGTTTGCATTCGGGATTATTGCATTTTTCATACATCAATGTGGCCTGCACGTTTATTTAATACACTAATATGGGGGGGTGGCAATTTGAGTACATTAATCCGGGGTAAGTGTGGTAATTTGAATACAAAATACGCCGGAAAAGTCGATTTTCGCCGGAAAATAACATGTGCCGGTCACGTGCTTTATAATTTGGGGATTTTGACCAATTTTGACCAATTTTGGAGGGATTTTCTGATGTGGCATGTTTTTTGGAATTAATTTTTCCCCAAATTCAGACACAAATACATAAACAAATCCTAAACCACGATTGAAGAACCCCAAATTCCCAAATCGAAAATTGAAGAACCCCAAATTCCCAAATCGAAAATTGAAGAACCCTAAACCTAAAACTCTCGAAATTGAAGAACCCTAAGCCTAAATCACACGAAATTGAAGAACCACGATTCCAAATCCCCTCTTTCACTATAACAATTATAAGCTAACATTCTTATTCATCCCCAAAGTTTGCATCGAACAAAAGGTTTTCTAATGTCAACTTCATCATCAAGCTCGTCGCCTAGTTTTCGCACATGCGAATGTCGAAAAAGAGCTCCTCTCGTCACCAGTTGGTCGGACGATAACCCAGGTAGACGATTTTGGGGGTGCAAGGACTGGAATGTAAGTTTGCATCTTTAATAATGCATTTTTGAATAATTTTGTCTAAATTTGAATAATTTATTTTATTTTATTGTCATCTCAGAAAGGTGGATGTAACTATTTCCAGTGGGAAGATCCGCCGATGTGCCCCAGGTCCGTAGTTCTTATACCTAAATTACACAGACAGAATGTTAGATTAGCTGGTGAAGTTGACTGTTTAAGAAGACAACTATCAACCTTGGCTGGAGATACTGCCAGATTGGATGATGAAAAGGCTAACTTTGGGACGATAAGAAGAATTTCCAATCTTGAGTTAGAGCTATCTGCAATGGAGCTTCAAATTGATGTGCTGAAACAAACAATAGCAGACCTTGAAAGTGAGAATTTGAAGCTTGTTACTGAGGTATCCCTACTACAGAGACAAAAGATGATAAAATTCCTTCTTGTAATGTCTTGGTTGATCTTCTTAGTATTGTGGTTTGTGTAGGAATTGTATTATCTTTTGTGTAGGAATTGTATTGTATTTTGTTGGTTTGATCTGATCTTAGGTGGTTTGTTATTAAGAATATATGTTATTATTAATTGTTGGTTTGGTTGTTGAATCTGTTTTGGTGTACTTTGTTGTTATTGTTTTGGTGTGGTTTGTTATTGTGTTGGTTTGATTTTTCAATCTGTCTGGTTTGGCTTTGAATCTGCTTTAAATGTCACCAAGTTTAACATAAACAAACCAGGTTCAATAAACAAAGTTAACAAATCACCAACATTCAAACCAAAATAAGGTTCTGTCTGTACAAAAACAAATCACCAACATTCAAACACATAGACTAGCAAACACAAAAACATATTCTAAACACAATTAAATCACCAAAACAAATCACCAACATTCAAACACATAGACTAGCAAACACAAAAACATATTCTAAACACAATTAAATCACCAAAACAAATCACCAACATTCAAACACATAAACTAGCAAACACAAAAACATATTCTAAACACAATTAAATCACCAAAACAAATCACCAACATTCAAACACAAAAACAACATTCAATACATAAACAAGGTTCAATACAAAACAAGTTCCATAAACAACACAATTAACACATAGACTAGAAAGTTTCAATACATATTCTAAACATTCTTCAAAAACCATAAACTAACACAGTTTTTCCCTTAACAAACCAAGTTTCAATACAAATTCTAACACAGTTTTTTTCCTTCAAAAACACCACTTCTTTTTCCCCTTGTCTTTTGAATCAGCAGTGGTCTTTTGCTTCTGTAGTCAGGTGCTGAATGCAGGGGGTTCCTGCTTCTGTTTTTGTAGCCTGGTGCTGGGGGGTTTCCATTGACCTTGCTGCAGCTGAGAATACATTGAAGGCCCTGCTGATTTTTTTGTTTTTGGTGGAAGTTTTGAGCTAACTTCAGCAAGACTTGGTATTCCCACATTCAATGGAGTCTGTGAAATTTGTGTTGTAATTATATCACCACATTCTTCTTCATCCACCAGCATCAAAGAAGTCTTTTTTGATTTTTCCTTGTTACTCACATTTACTCCTGGTCTCTTTCTCTTTCCCTATATCATAATGCAAGAAAATATTATTATGATTAAGTAATAGATAATTTAAATACATTTCAAAGCAAAACCACTTACAGTTGATGCTTGTACCACTTTTTCAGCAGTCCTTGTACTTGATCTCAAGAATGCAACTTTTGTAGGTTGACTCTGAGGATTCCTTAAAGATGTCACTTTTCTTTTTCTCACCTATGCCACATTAATCAATTAGTTGGTTAGTTTTACATTCTATTATTTGAATACATCAAGATCAAATTTACCTTTGAAAGCTGATTGTTTGAGGCCTGACTGTTTGAGGCCTGACTGTTAGAGGCCTGACTGTTAGGCCTGACATCCAAGCACATTACTTGTATCACCTAACTCAGTAAAAGGCTCACTGTTAGACTGTTTAGTCACATACATAGGACATTTCTTGTTTGTTTGATTGTGTCCCTCAGCACCACATTTCTTGCACTTACAAGTCCTTTGTTGTCTCTTAAGTTTGAATGGCTTATTGACTAGCTTTGGCTTGCCCCTACTTCTTTTCTTGGTCTTTGAGATCACTTCATCTACTCCTGGTGTTCTAACATTGGCAGGTCTTCCCACTGATCTTCCACCATTTGGAGGTAGATGAGGGATGAAATCAGATTTCTTCCATTCTTTTCTGCCATTTATAGGCATTATTGTTGGGCCATACACTTTCTTATATGTTTCAATAGTGTAGCACTCATCAACAAAGTCTATAATGTTCAATCCTTGACACTGTATTGCACTACAAGCATGTGTGCAAGGGATTCCAGTTAAATCTTACCTTCTACAACCACATGTCCTCATCTCCAAGTCTACAGTGAACTGGTCACCATCATCATCCATGCATCTAACTTGATAATGCATATCATCAGCTTTAATTGGGTTACATCCTCCCATCCTCCCAATATTTTTATTAAGGATGTCTTGAATTTTAGGACACAAGTTGCCTTGCCATTTTTTTTTTTGGTCTTTGCTTTGTCT